>SRSE01000756.1:0-120641 GCA_005024645.1 Planiliza haematocheilus
ATGCTCCAACCCAACTGGCCTCAGATATTCAGAGGAGAGACAATCACCCTCACATGTGAGATCCAGCGAGGTGGAGGAACTCAGTGGACGTATGAATGGAAACAAGACAAGTTAAACAAACCTCCAACATCCAGAGAATCTGCAGAGTATCTACAGATCTACGGAGCTACTGAGACTGACAGAGGAGAATACAGATGTAGAGGCAGAAGGTACTACTCTTTAACAGAGTGGAGTGATGCCATCAGACTGACTGTATTAGGTAAGATGAACATCTTTCATTTAGATCAGTGTTATAGTTTTACGGTGTTTTAATGCAAATAAATCAACAAAACACTTTTTCTTTCAACAATACTGTAGCTGTCTTTTTTAATCTAGCAGCAACAGAACTGAGAGGTAGCTTTTGATTGAACCATTAACATGTACAGAAATCGCCCTGCGATAGACTGGCGACCTGTCCAGGACGTACCCCGCCTCTTGCTCGATGACAGCTGGGATAGGCTCCAGCAGACCCCCTCGACCCTTAACAAGAATAAGCGGGTACAGAAGATGAATGAATGAATGAATGAATGTACAGAAATCATTCACATTGAATCTGGGAAAGAACCAAGAATATCAGAGTAACTTATTATGTGCTGTCCACTGGACAGTAATTTCAACATAGTTTTTGTGTATCCCCCACACAGAACCTTCTTGCTGTGAGGCATCAGTGCTAAGCACCACACTACTATGCCTCCCCGCCCCCACTCCTCTCCTCCCAATACCTGAATAATAAACCAAACGGCTTACTAATTTAAATTAATTTCCTGTAGCTAAATGACTCAGTAGATGTTTAAAGGGTGAATATTTTAACAAGTTGACAAGCTACATTCAAATGATTTCCTTTTGTTTTCCTCTAAACTCAACAGCACATAAACCCACAGCCACTCTGACACCAGGAAGTCCAATCATACCAGTAGGTCGCACAGTGACTCTGACCTGCTCTGTGGAGCCCTCTGCTGGATGGAAGTTTGACTGGTTCAGACGCGTCTCTGTCTCTTCTCAAGCTCAGCTCTTAAGAAATGAACCAAACAGAGTTATTAGTGTCTCAGAGGGAGGTCTGTACCACTGCAGAGGAGGAAGAGGAGGAAGAGGAGAACCAGTTTACTACACAGGAAACAGCAGAGAAGTCACTGTTATGAAAACTGGTGAGTTTAGTCATTTATTCTGGAATAAAACAACATTCACTCTTTAAATGTTTCATCTGTTGATCAGTAGAGAACAACATTAACATCTCTTCATGTTGTGTTCAGAAATTCAAAACACAAATGTCATTTATTTTACATTTTATTCTTTATATTACTTGTTATCTTTTTTTCTTCAGTACTACTAAGTCCCATGTTCTATGTAAATACTGGGGCATCCTAATAGAAAACCCTTTTAAATAGTAGTTAAACACTACAATGCAAATCAACATGACATTGTTAGTTTAGGTGTTGATTTGTGTTGCTTATGTGTCACTTCACTTTTTTACTTTTTAATGTGCAGATCATATTGTTGGTAAGGGTAACAAATACCACCTATTAGAGGTGGTAATGAAAGTCACTGTTTTTTTGTTGATGATGATGTTCTATTAGTCTGCTTGTGTTGATGTCATGGTATATCATTATTATTTATTGACATCAATGTGTAGCGCAGGCTTAACCAAAATTATACTTGGGTTGCCAGACACGAGACTAAATTAATATTTATCAACCTGCCAAATTTTCTTAATTAATAAAGCCTGGTTAACTCAATAAATATACTTGCTACAAAAGGGATAAAAATAAACACCACCAGTTTTGATGAAGTTCAATAAATTCCTTTTTAGATGTATTTAAATTATACAACTCGTATACATAAAGACCATATCAATATATCATGTCATTAATTAAACCCAAACACATTTCCCTAAAAAGGTTATGAATCAAAACAGAAATTTCCATAAATTCAAAATCAGGTCAAAATAACAACCAATTATAACAAGAAAATCTGTCAAACCAAATTTTCACTTTTTAGCTTCAAAAGAAAATCCTAAATGTCCATGTATGAATGGATGACTGAGATATTTGAATGTCCTTTTTAAATGAAGACAGTCCAGTGCAGTTCCGTGTTTGTGGGTGAAATGGAGATACGTAGATGATTGGAGTGGTGTGCAAGGAACAGGAGTATAAGTAGCCAGGAGAGGTGTAAAAAAAATTAACTGAAGGGAGGGTAATGTCCACTGTGGGAAAACAAGTCAGGCCATGAGATCCTCCTCCATTGTCATACAAAAGTGTCCTGGAAATTCACTGGCAGCTTTCCTCAAAACAATTTAGGTGCATCCAGCTAGTTTTGGATTAATCTTTAAAATAAGAAATTAATTATTTTACTTTTAAATGTATTATTTCCATAAAATGGATGTTCCATTAGTGATGTTTTTGTTCCTCTCATTTCATTGTTCTCCTCCATGCAGCTTGGTTGTTTGAGAGAGAGATTTTTTTTCTCAGGTGTGTCCCATTTATCTCCTTCCTTCCCATTCCACTTCCTGTTTGAGGGAAAGTGACTGGTTGCTCAGGTCTCCACTATAAATATACTCTTGTATCTTTACTAATTCTTTTATCTGTTCTTTCAACATCAAATTGCCAATATGGAGCAGAAAAAAAGTTTGATCGTTTGTGTATTAGTTTCCTAACTGGATATTTCTATGTGATCAGTTTCCATCAAGGCCTCCATGATCCTCCAACCCAACTGGCCTCAGATATTCAGTGGAGAGACAATCACCCTCAGATGTAAGATCCAGGGAGATGGAGGAACTCAGTGGACGTATGAATGGAAAACAGAAAAGTTAAACAAACCTCCAACATCCAAAGAATCTACAGAATATCTACAGATCAACAGAGCTACTGAGACTGACAGAGGAGAATACAGATGTAGAGGCAGAAGGGACTACTCTTTAACAGAGTGGAGTGATGCCATCAGACTGACTGTATTAGGTAAGATGAACATCTTTCATTTAGATCAGTGTTATAGTTTTACAGTGTTTTAATGTAAATAAATCAACAAAACACTTTTTCTTTCAACAATGCTGTAGCTGTCTTTTTTAATCTAGCAGCAACAGAACTGCGAGGTAGCTTTTGATCGAACCATTAACATGTATAGAAATCGCCCTGCGATAGACTGGCGACCTGTCCAGGACGTACCCCGCCTCTTGCTCGATGACAGCTGGGATAGGCTCCAGCAGACCCCCTCGACCCTTAACAAGAATAAGCGGGTACAGAAGATGAATGAATGAATGAATGAATGTACAGAAATCATTCACATTGAATCTGGGAAAGAACCAAGAATATCAGAGTAACTTATTATGTGCTGTCCACTGGACAGTAATGTCAACATAGTTTTTGTGTATCCCCTTGCCAGAACCTTCTTGCTGTGAGGCATCAGTGCTAAGCACCACACTACTACGCCTCCCCGCCCCCACTCCTCTCCTCCCAATACCTGAATAATAAACCAGACGGCTTACTAATTTAAATTAATTTCCTGTAGCTAAATGACTCAGTAGATGTTTAAAGGGTGAATATTTTAATAAGTTGACAAGCTACATTCAAATGATTTCCTTTTGTTTTCCTCTAAACTCAACAGAATTTAAACCCACACCCACTCTGACACCAGAAAGTCCAATCATACCAGTAGGAGGCAGAGTAACTCTGACCTGCTCTGTGGAGCCCTCTGCTGGATGGAAGTTTGACTGGTTCAGACGTGTGTCTGCCTCTTCTCAAGCTCAGCTCATAAGAAATGAACCAGACAGAGTTATTAGTGTCTCAGAGGGAGGTCTGTACCACTGCGGAGGAGGAAGAGGAGGAGGAGGAAGAGGAGAACCAGTTTACTACACAGGAAACAGCAGAGAAGTCACTGTTATGAAAACTGGTGAGTTTAGTCATTTATTCTGGAATAAAACAACATTCACTCTTTAAATGTTTCATCTGTTGATCAGTAGAGAACAACATTAACATCTCTTCATGTTGTGTTCAGAAATTCAAAACACAAATGTCATTTATTTTACATTTTATTCTTTATATTACTTGTTATCTTTTTTTCTTCAGTACTACTAAGTCCCATGTTCTATGTAAATACTGGGACATCCTAATAGTAAACCTCTTTAAATAGTAGTTAAACACTACAATGCAAATCAACATGACATTGTTAGTTTAGGTGTTGATTTGTGTTGCTTATGTGTCACTTCACTTTTTTACTTTTTAATGTGCAGATCATATTGTTGGTAAGGGTAACAAATACCACCTATTAGAGGTGGTAATGAAAGTCACTGTTTTTTTTGTTGATGTGATGTTTCTATTAGTCTGCTTGTGTTGATGTCATGGTATATCATTATTATTTATTGACATCAATGTGTAGCGCAGGCTTAACCAAAATTATACTTGGGTGCCAGACACGAGACTAAATTAATATTTATCAACCTGCCAAATTTTTCTTAATTAATAAAGCCTGGTTAACTCAATAAATATACTTGCTACAAAAGGGATAAAAATAAACACCACCAGTTTTGATGAAGTTCAATAAATTCCTTTTTAGATGTATTTAAATTATACAACTCGTATACATAAAGACCATATCAATATATCATGTCATTAATTAAACCCAAACACATTTCCCTAAAAAGGTCATGAATCAAACAGAAATTTCTACAAAAACAGCAGAGAAGTCACTGTTATGAAAACTGGTGAGTTTAGTCTGGTTTATATCAATTCATCAGTCTCAGTCTCAAGTTTTTATAGCTCAATGAGTGAATCCTTTTCCACGATTTGCACCATTCATTCTCTGTTGTAAAACAACTTCACAAACAAATTCTTTAGTGTGAATAAGCATTTATTCAATGAGGTGACAACTATGAATAAACGAGGGACTAATAGAATACATGTATATAGGTGTGTAATCAAATAAAAGAAATATGATGACCTGAAGTAATTCATTTGTGGATCCATGGTGAGAAATGGAGTATGGAGTTGATGTCTAATCTAATCAATCTTCTCTAAAAGAGGATAGTAGGCAGTTTCAAAACAGAGACACAAATTCTTTATAAGCGGTAGGTGTCATGTTTTTTATGTAAAAGAGTTCAACAGACGAGACTTTCGTTTTAGCTTCCTTTATTAGTCTAACTCACAACATGAAACTTATTGCCAGAACAACGTCAAGCTGCTGTTCTTCCTCAGCTTCCCCTCCTAGTCTCCAATGTGTCCTTCAAAATAAAAGCAAATGTGTAGCATCTGCGATTCCACCACATCTCCCCCCTTTTTTTTCTCGAACATTTGGACTGAGACAAATTATATCTATCTCTAGCTGTAGTTAACTCTCACAAGCTCTTGTGCTTTCTTGAAATGAACACCAAGCATTCTTCAGAACAAAAGTCTTTCTTATTTCATATCAACAGCTTGTACACCACCCTCCTTTTTTCTCACAAGTCCAATCTCAGAGTTTTCACCACTCTGCCAAACCTAGTTCTGGCAGTTTTTTTAGTCTTTTTTGGGGGGCTCAAGGTGGCTTGGTGTGTTTGGGACAGACTCAGCTGTCTGAGTTGGTGTGCTGGGAGTTTGATCCTGAGGAACAGTCTCAGGCATGTGGACAAGATGATGTCTGTTGTGCCTAATGGTGCCTGAGGGACTGTTCACTACATATGTATGGGGTGTGGAGTGGGTTGAAACCACCGTGCTTTTGAGTGTTAGTATCAGTTTTTCCACACAGGTTGTCCAGGTGTGAGCTGATGTATATTCCTCACACGGTGTCTCTTGCTGAATACTCTTGTGAGTTTGATCTTCCTCTCTCTTTCTCTGTGTGCAACCGTAGTCCTATCAGGGAGCTCTGGGCTGAGAAGAGAGGGGTGCTGGGGCACTGGTGTATGACGCCTGTGGCCCATAAGCGATTGTGCAGGACTGTTGCCGTTAGGTGATGGAGTAGCTCTATATGCTAACAGAGCAAGATGTGTATCTTGAGCTTTCTTTAGCAGTCTTTTCAGTGTCTGTACATGTCGTTCTGCTTCACCATTGTTTTGAGAAAATCTTGGGCTTCTTGTGACATTTTTCAGTCCATAGGCTGATGAAAAGTCTGAACTGTTGGCTGGAAAACTGTGGGCCATTGTCACTGAAAAACAGTTCTGGGATGCCATGTCTGGAAAAAATAGACTGGAGGTGTATGGCCTCTGAACATGATGGTGTTAGCTTAGCAATCTCCACAAATCTTGAGTAATAGTCTACTACAAGCAAGTGAATAAGTCTGCTCCCATCTTTTGCCATGGCCCCTTGCTCACTTGGCAACAGCGGCTCCACAGGATTGGTGTGTTCTTTGATGCATGTGGTGCAGCATGTCACAAGTTCCTTGTGTTGGCTGCTCATGCCAGGCCACCACACCTTATCTTTAGCCCGCTCTCTGCATCTTGTCTTCCCTTAATGTCCCTCGTGAAGAGCCTTTAAGACGGAGCTGTGCATTGCTGTGGGAATGACAAGTCTGGAGCCTTTGAGTAACAGTCCAACATGCACCGTAAGTATGGCTCTTTCTGACTAGTAGGTTTCCACTGGACCTGTGAGTCTACTGTAGTCAGGCCAACCTTTTTGACAAAATGACATAACTACTGAGCAAACACTGTCTTCTTTCTACGGATCCCTCAGCTGTGCCATGTATGTTGAGCCTCCCTGGCAGGTTGTGGATTAATTCATCAACATAGATGTTTGTCTCTTCCATTAGATCTTTGTCTGTCAACTTTAAACTTGAGCTAGTGGTGACATGATGCACGTGAGAGAGTGTCTACTGTATGTAGATCTTTGCCAGGTGTGTGAGCGATAGAGTAACTGTACCTCATGAGCCTAAGTCTAAACTTAGGCTCATGACAAGTGGCTTATGTCTCTAACTAGTGGCTTATGTCTGTTTCTAGGGAAAAATGTCTTCCAATAAGAAAGTCTCTGAACCTGAGGTGAGATTGTTTTTCAGCTCAAGAAATGCATTTTGTTGCACACAGCTCCAGATCCACTGACTTTTCTTGGAGAGAAAGTCTTGCAGTGGTTTGTCTTTCCCTGCCAGTCCTGAGATCAATTTGTGTCTCTGTTTTGAAGCAGACAGGATGTGGCCAAGGAACTTGGCTTGGTGTCTGCACAGCTCACACTTCTCCATGTTTAGAGTGACATCTGTTTCCTGGCGCTTGTGCAGCACTGCATGAAGCCTGGTGTCATGCTCCTCTTGATCTTTACCCCAGACAAGGACATCGTCCATGTGGCAGACTACTTTCTGCAGCCCATCGAGGCTCATGGACATCCTCCACTGAAAAATTTCTGGGTCTGAATCCAAAGGGAGTTATGAATGTTGTGTACTGTGCTGACTCCGGGAACAATGGAATTTGCCAAAACACTCTATTAGCATCCAATTTGCTGAAGAATCAAGCATCTCCAAGAGATTCTGTTGGCTCTTCCACTCTTGAGATCACTCCCACACTCTCCATTCTCTCCAACTCCTCCTTCACTTTACTAAGTAAGGGAATAGGGACGCATCTCGGAGTTCAAAGGGAAAATGGAATGGCATCTGTCTTAAGTTTGATTGTGTACGGCTGCTGTAACATCCCTAAGCCTTGACAGAGTTTTGGATATGACTCTGCCATCACTTTCCATACTATCTAATCACACACACACACTACCATTGTAGGACTGCTAAGTGACAATAACTCAATCACTGTCTATCAACATTCCATCTCTCACTTCACTCAATGGTGCGCCGACAACTTCTTAGAACTGAATGTGGATAAAACAAAGGAAATGATCATCTACAACTCACGCACACACCGCAAGCTCCATTGCCCCTCACCTTCTGTTATTACTATACACCAGCATCATCCAACCCATCCTATTGTACTGTTCCCCCTGCTTCCACAACATGCTGTCCACTACCAACAGGAACAAGCTCACAAAAATCACACTCATCACAACTCTCCAAGATCATTAACCACCCCACCCGACACCTAACCTTGAACCAGGAGGACGGTCTGTCTGTTTCAACTAAAAGTGAGTCTCTATCCGCGATAGTGTAGTATGTCTGGGCTGGAATGGCTGAGACGTCAGCTCCTGTGTCTATCTTAAACCTCACTTTCTGGCTTCTGATAGTCACATCTGTGTACCAGGGGTCTGTGCCTGCATCTACTAAGCCTAAAAACAAAGGTGTATCAATACAAACTGTACTCATTTCTACTACATGTACTGCTTCGGCTGACTTACAAACTTTACTGTAATGTCCCTTTTTCCCCACATGTGTGGCATGTCACCTCTTTGGCTGGGCACTGCCATTTTTCCGTGTGCAGGGGCTTTTCCACACCTATAGCACTGCTGGCGATCTGTTGGTGCTTTTGACTTTGTTACCAGGTGTTTATTTTGAAAGGATGTCTTTGGTGTGGGCTGGTTGTGTTTCTTGTGCTTTGCCATCACTGCATCAATTTTGCCTTTAGCTTCTCCCCAGAGATCTGCTGTCTTTCGATCACTTCCGACTGTCGTGCCATGTATATTGCCTTTTCCAAGGTCTATTTCCAGGCTATACAAAGCAGTGATAAAAGAGTCCTCTGTCTTGTTGGTCTGTTGTGCCCATTGGTTGAATCTCGACCTTTTATATATTACATTTTTTTTTGGGCACAAAATATGTTTCAAATGCGTTTATAGGTCTGTATTGTTGTCTCTGTGTGTCAGGTATCCCCCGAAATATATCATCCGCTTCATCTACCAAAGAAATATCATTCAAAAATTAATTCTTATTTCACACAAGAATTCAGTGCATTGAATGAATGAATATCGATGAACATTACATTAAAAAATGCCTTGTCAAAACTGTTGAAATTCCCTGAGGATGCTGGATCCCGAGAAGGAAAGCTACATTGAGAAGAGAAGAGATGCTTCACTTCTCAGTGCTGTTCTCCCCTCTGTTACCATGGGCGACGTGAGATCGCTTCCGTATAAGATGTTCGAACTGACTGCACTCTGCAGGCTCTGTGGTGGCGTCGACCATCCTGTGTGGAGTGGTCTGCTGAAGCAGTGGTATCACAGAGAGGGAAAGGAAGAAGATCATGAGGAAGTCCAGCTCTGTCCTGGGCTGCCACTTGGACTCAGTGGGGGAGGTGGGTGACGGGGGAGTTCTGGCTGAACTGTCCTCCATGCTGGACGATAAGCCTGGCCCCCCTCCATGTTGACCTGACAGAACTGAGAAGCAGCTTCACTGACAGACTGCTTCACCCTCGATGTGTGAAGGAAAGATACAGAGGGTCTTTTCTTTCTGCTGCTGTTAGGCTCCACAATGAGCACTCCTAATATGTGCAATATTGTTACACCTTAAGGTGTAATAACACCAGTCTGTGCAGAATGTCTATTATCTGTTCTATCTGTCATTTCTGCATGCTGTTGCAAACTGCGATTTCCCCATTGTGGGACAAATAAAGGTTTGCTTATTCTTATTCTTATTATTTATAGTTTAATTTTATTGTTTATAGTTTTCTGGTGCAGAATTAGAGAAAGGCAAATCACAGGTGTGAAATTAACATGTTTACAAATGTTTAGTTTTGACATTTTGAGTTGTCTGGAGGTTAAATGTACATCAGAGACTGGAAATATTACACTGAAAGAATCTAAGAATTTTGATAATTCTGTTGTCATTTTTTCCCTTTCAGTTTGCAAATTGTCACTAAAGGAGAATACATATTAGACATTTCTTTTCAGTTGATTTGATGTTTCTTTAATCTTCTAACTGGATATTTCTATGTGATCAGTTTCCATCAAGGCCTCCATGATCCTCCAACCCATCTGGCCTCAGATATTCAGAGGAGAGACAATCACCCTCAGATGTGAGATCCAGGGAGGTGGAGGAACTCAGTGGACGTATGAATGGAAACCAGACAAGTTAAACAAACCTCCAACATCCAGAGAATACAGGATCAACAGAGCTACTGAGACTGACAGTGGAGAATACAGATGTAGAGGCAGAAGGGACTACTCTTTAACAGAGTGGAGTGATGCCATCACACTGACTGTATCAGGTATGATGAACAGAATTCTGTTTTATGTGTGTATTATGTTTGACAGTGTTTTAATAATGTGTTGGAGCAGAGGTCTTCAACAGGGGGGCTGCAATCCCTAGGGGGTCTGGGTTCCCCCCACAATTTTTTCCATAAATTTAAATGTCTTTAAATACACATATACATAAGTAGGTGGTCTCCACTCCATCTCTCCATCAGTTTGGGGGTCCTTGGTCTGGAAAACGTTTTAGACAGTTCTGACACAATTCTGTGCAGTCGCAACAAAAAAACAATGTGATGTAGATAAATATGTCACTTGCTCCTTTTATATTGATTTTTTTTCCAAATAACTTTATTAATAATACGTGTGTTGCGAAGCTGACCAGAGCGGCAAAAGTAGGAGGCAGATTCAAAGCAGATTGTTCAAAAAAATCACCACAAGGTCTTTATTTACAGGAAGTGCTTCCAGCTTCACATGCAGCAAAAAGTATCTACAACAAAAAAAGGATAACTGAACAGTTAACTGAGTTGAACTAAATAAAACTCAACTTATAATCACTTCCTGGGTGGAGCCAGGCTCCATACACCACTGACAGTGTGCAGTGTGTACGGATGTGTTATGTCAGGCTGTGTCTGCAAAAAAAGTGGAGACGGCCCAGCAACAGCAGTAACAGCATAAACGTGATACCCACCCAGTGCCATGACTGAACACCGGAACTAAATAAATAAAAATAATAATTGAACACCGGCCCTCGCGGCCCGAAAGTTATTATAAAAACTCTTTCTTTGACCTTGTTTATAAAATAATAAACACAGAAAGACGGATATATATATATTGTCTGGAGGTTGTCCGGAGAGTTGGAAGTTACTTTGACTCATGTGTATGTAAGAGTGTGTGTGTGTGTGTGTGTGTGTGTGTGTGTGTGTGTGTGTGTGTGTGTGTGTGTGTGTGTGTGTGTGTGTGTGTGTGTTCATTGTGCTGCAAACCACAATAGTGTGGCTTATTGCACCTCTAAAAATAACCTGGTCATTGACCTGGGAAGACAACAGGTGGTATAGATTTTGACAAAACACACATAATTTAACAAATATAGTCATAATCAATTTGACTTGTAAAGAGCACAACAGCATCCATACAATTATAAAGCAATTACATGGAAGAAAACCAAAGTTATGAGATATGAGAGTTTATATTTTGAAATCTGGTCAAACTGACCCGAAGACATAGTACAATACAGAGCAAAATGTACTCTTGTACCTGAGGCCAGTAGTACAAAAGTACTAGTAAAATGTAAAACAGTAATAATTGCACATAGCACACAAGGTAAACAATAAAAATGTATAAAAAAAAGATATCGATTGTAAACTTGAAATGTAGAATGGGTAGCTCGTATATGCATGTACGTTTACAATATTTGAAAGCAGCTACATGAATAAAGTGCAGTGGTGCAGTGGTGCAGTGGCATTTATTTCCGGTTAAGCCTCAGAGTGGAGCAGACAGATGGCATGTGGGTAGAAACACTTCTTCAGCCTCTCAGTCTTTGTCCTCAGGCATCGTAAACGCCGACGTGATGACAGTAGGGAGAAGAGAGAATGTCCGGGGTCACTGGGCTGTTTAGGATCTTCTTGGCCTTTAACCTGCAATGTTTGGTATAAATGTCTTGCAGGTTGGGTGGGGCGGGGGTTGTGATAGTCTGCTCCGCTGAACAGACCACCCTTTTGAGGGCCACAAAGACCTGCCTGAAAGTGTCCACTCTTTCCACCTCAGAGCAACCGATAATGAGTGGATGGAAGTCCCTCTGCTGTTTCCTGCTGAAGTCCACTATCAGTTCCTTTGTTTTGCTGACGTTCAGCAGGAGGTGGTTCTCCTGGTACCAGTCCTCGAGGTGGGAGACCTCCCTCCTGTAGGCTGTCTCGTCATTGTGGGAGATTAGTCCAACAACAGCGGTGTCATCAGCAAACTTGATGATGTTGGAGTCTGAAGTGGCAATCGATCGCAATCAATGCCAGTTGCCAATGTCCAAATGGGACAAGGTCTTGTAGAGGAAGAAAGTTATGGCGTTATGTGTGGTCTTCCCAGTATGCGAACTGTAATGGATCTAGGGTGGTGGGCAGTGTGGAGGTGATGAATGTCTTGATCAGTGTTCTGCCCTTGTCAAAGAGTCCCCTTCCTTCACTACCAGACAGATAACTCCTTCCACACGCTGTAGTCAATATCTGATTGCTTTATTGTGCACCACTGCTTGACATTGACAGCATGAGAATAGGGTAAAACTGAAATCAAGAAATAATGTAAAATAAATAATTCTTGCGATAAACTCAATTACTATACATATTATCGACATATTTTAATATGTGCAACCTCAAAATCCTGTTTAGCACATGTGGCTAAACAGGAGAGGTGGAGGTGGAGTAATTTGCAGATTGAGAGCTCACCTGGCCTCGTCCTCCACTCGTCGCCCATCGTTTGTTTGGGCTTTCCAGGGAGTGCGCCAGCTATTACATACGAGGATCGACTGAATCCTGCTATCGATGACTGATACCGGCTATTCCGGAGGCCGGGCACCCATCCGTGTTGCAGGCCCATGAGGATCTGCAGACGGGGCTGCATACCGGAGAATCTCCGCCTGGTTGCTCGTGCCTCTGAACAGATTGGACCAGAGTTTAATTCGCACGGCTTTGAATAAAACTCAGTCCGTTGTGAATAAGACTTTCATCCTTAACGACTTTTTTACTTCTCAATTATTGGATTTTCTCCTGCTGACGGAAACCCGTCTGAAACCAGGTGAAAACAGTGCATTTTCAGAGCTCCTCCCACCCGACTGTTCTTACTTCAACTCCTCACGATTATCTGGTCGTGGAGGGGGTCTTGCTACTGTTTTTAATGACGGGTTTAAATGCCGGCTTCTTCCCAAAAATACTTACTCCTGCTTTGAGCTGCAATTGTTTGCGATGGAGCTTACAAGTCCTGTGTTATGTGCTGTTGTCTATCGCCCACCCAAATATAATAAGGACTTCATTCATGAGTTCTTGGCAGACATTCTTCCAAAATATGACAAACTCTTGATTTGTGGGGATTTTAATGTTCATGTTTGTTGTCCGTCCGACCAATTAGCCACTGATTTTAAAAGACTTTTAGAAACTTTTAACTTAATTCAATCAGTGGATAAACCTACACACCATCTCGGGCACACCTTAGATCTCATCATTTCTCTTGGGCTTTCAATTTCCCTCAAAGAGATCTCTGAGACTGTCACCTCAGATCATTTTCCTATTGTTTTTGAATATACAGCCCACCAGCCAGAAAGTATTTTACTCCATCGTGCCAGCGTCGCATCATCACTTCCACCACAGCAGATGAATTCACTGCTGCATTCAGGGACTCACAGTTTTTTGCCTTGAACGGCATGGTTTCTCCTATTTGTCCAGACAATATTCTTTCTTCCTTCCTCTCCACCTGCTCTGGGATTCTGGACTCTATTGCCCCTTTTCAGCAAAAATCGGCCAAACCGAGAACGGATCCCTGGATCAATGACAATACTCGTGCCATTAGGCAACGTTGCAGGCAGGCTGAAAGGAGATGGAAAAAGGACAAACTGCATGTCTCTCTAGAAATGAGAAAGGACCTCCCCGATCCCCTCGTTGGAAGCATCGACTTCCACCACAAACTGCCGCTGGGGGTCTGATAAGGTGAGGATGGGAACTGAAGTGAACCGGTGCTTGAGGGTCTGGAAAGCTGACTCCGCCTCCGGTGACCAGTGGAACCGCACCTGGGGAGAGGTAAGAGCATGGAGGGGAGAAGCTATTGCACTGAAACGTCTGATAAACGTTTGTAAAAGTTAGCGAACCCGAGGAACTGCTGAACATTTCTACGGTTATCAGGAGTGGGCCACTCAGTCACAGTGCATCTTTTTAGCTGGATCCATCTGTACCCTTCCAGGAGCTACGATGAAGCCCAGGAAGAAGCATGAAAAACACTCTTCTCAACTTTGACATACAGTTGATTCTTTAGCAGTCTTTCAAGAACTAGGGATACGTGCTTGATGTGCGAGTCAAGGTCATGAGAATAGATGAGTATGTCGTCAAGATACACATACACAAAATGGTCTAAGAAGTCTCTCAGAGCGTCATTGATCATGGCTTGAAACACTGCTTTCTCTGGACCGGAAACAGAATACAGGCGAGACTTTGGTATCGTGGAACCGGGAATGAGGTCTATGGCACAGTCATAAGGTCGATGTGGGGGGAGTGAAGTGGCCTTGGTCTTGCTGAAAACCTCCTGGTGGTGGTGGTAACAGGTGGGAACGGCGCTCAGGCCCGTAGTCCGATTCTGTGGCTGAAACATAATGAATCTGGGTTATAGGCTCCCCCTGTGGTGGTGTAGTGAGACAGCGGACCTGACAGTCCTTTCCCCACTCCAAGATTTTTCCCGTTACAATATGGGGGTTATGTTGAATCAGCCATGGGTAACCCAGAATAAGTGTATGCGACGGTGACTTGAACATAAAAAAAAAATTCCTCGTGATGACCGTGAATGTGTAGATTGAGGGGTTCAGTGGTGTGTGTAATGGTAAACAGTTTGCTGCCATCCAGGGTGCTGGCCTTGATAGGCTTGGACAGCAGTTTAACTGTGAGCCCCAACCTCTCTGCTAAACCCCAGTCCATCAGTCTTTCATCTGCCCCCAAGTCTGAGTGCTTTTAGCTCCGTGGGAACAGTGTTGTACGTTACCTTTACTGAGGTGAGGTTTCGAGGTGTCGGGTCAGATGCCAGAACTGGCTCACCATGGTCGTTTTCTTGGCCGGGCAAGCAGCGATGAGATGACCAGTCCCTCCGCAGTAAAAGCACCGACCCTCCAGCTGTCGTCGCCGCCGCTCCTCCGGAGTCAACCGGGTCCTACCCACCTGCATGGGCTCCTCCTCGCCTTCCTTAGAGTCTGGTGAAGGTTCTGCCGGGTGTTTAATGCTGTGTGAATTGAGATCGCGGATTCTATTGTCTGTGTGGATAGCAAGAGCGATAAGGGAATCCAGATCGGGAGGCAGGTTGAGTGGTATTAATGACCGTTGGATGGGTGCAGCAAGCCCTTGGAGAAAGACATCGTAAAGGGACGTGGAATTCCACCCACTCTCCGCGACTAAGGTGCGGAAACGGATGGCATAGTCGCAGACTGAGTCGTGGCCCTGCTTTATCCCGTTGAGTTCTCTAGCCTTCTCACGGTCGGTGGAGACTGGGTCGAAAATTAGCTGTAGTGTGCCTGTGAATGCTAAAAGAGAGCTGCATAGTGGTGAGTTATGTGACCATTCTGCTGTGGCCCAGGCTCGAGCTCTTCCAGACAGGTGGGATATTATGAAGGCTATCTTGGACTGATCAGAGGGGAAGGCTTGTGGTGAGTGTTCAAAATGGATGGAGCAGTCTATCAAAAATGGTTTACAGTGTCCTACCTCTCCTGAGTAGCGCTCCGGAGGGGTTAATTTTATACCCCCGCCAACAACAGGAACAGTCGGGGCAGAAACAGCGGCGGGAGCCGGAGATTCCGGTGTGGTAGGTGATTTTGATGTGGAAGGGGTTGCGGTCTCTCTGGAAAAATGGTCGAGCAGAGAATGAACTCTTGATGCTAGAAGGTCTAGCTGAGACACCATGGCTGTCTGGAATTCCTCTTGCCGAGAAATGCGGTCTTCTTGAGCCCGAAGACCCGTTGACATGGAGTCTGCCTCTGCTGGGTCCATTCTGGCCAGTGTGTACTGACACGCCAGGGAAAAAGGAAGAGGGCTCAGATGCAGAGGTAGCAAAAAAACAGAGAAACTTTATTTTTCTCGAACTCAAAGTATCACACCGAAACAAAGTAGCAAACGAAAAATCACTCCGTAGAGAAAAAAAGGAGCCAAAAACAAAACATGAACAAAATACTCATCTATGGCTTGAGAACACGAAGACTGGTACGCACGAAGACACGAAGACATAAAACGTGACACACTGGCACAGGACAGGGGAAAACGCAGACCATATAATCAGGAAGACAATCAGACCGGTGACACAAGAGGAAGGGCAAGTGACATGAAACGAGAGGAGAGTTAGACTATCAAAATAAAACCGTAAACCACGAGACAACACAAAACCAAATCACCGCTGTGTGACACATACAGTCCTCCTGTCACGCCTGAAGCACTGTGTTGGCATCCATGGCACCTCACTTAAGTGGTTTATGTCATACCTCTCCAACAGAACCTTCTCTGTGATGATTGGTGACTTGTCTTCTTCTTGTGCTTCTCTCTCCTGTGGAGTCCCACAAGGTTCCATTCTTGGCCCTATTCTGTTTTCATTATACATGCTACCACTTGGGTCAATTATAGCCAGGCACAACCTATCCTTTCACTGTTATGCAGATGATCTGCAAATCTATCTGCCACTGAAGCCTGGTAATGCACACAATACCAGTTGACTGCATTCCAGATATTAAACAGTGGTTCGCCCAAAACGTTTTGCACTTAAATGAAGATAAACCTGAATATATTGTGTTTGGAGAATCTGTGTTTAATCGACTTGGCACATGGCCTTCAACTGCCAGTCAGACGGTGAAAAACTTAGGAGTGATTTTTGATAGTTCTTTGAAATTCGACAAACAAATTGACAATGTTGTCGAGTTTTTTTCAACTACGCCTTGTGGCAAAGGTAAAATCCTTCTTAAACCATTATGACCTCAAGAAGGCTATTCACGCTCTTATAAGCTCCAGACTAGACTACTGTAATGCCTTGTATACTGGTGTCTCCCAGTCCTTTGTTGGCCGTCTTCAACTTGTCCAAAATGCAGCGGCCCGTCTGTTAACGAGCACTAAAAAATTAGAGCACATAACTCCGATTCTCTATTCCCTCCACTGACTCCCAGTCCATTTTAGAATTCATTTTAAACTTTTAATGTTTGTTTTTAAAGCTCTTAACGGCCTCGTCCATCTTATCTTTCTGAGAGGCTGACCATTCGCGATAATGGTAGAACTTTGAGGTCGTCCAATCAAGTTATGTTGGAAGTGCCCAGGTCAAAACTTAAACACTGGGGAGACCAAACCTTTTCAGTTTCTGGGCCTAAGCTCTGGAATAAGCTCCCCAGTGAGATGCGTATTATTACCTGGGCCTTTTTAAATCAAGACTTAAAACGTAGCTTTTTAAAAATGGCTTTTAGTACCCAGTAGTGTGATGACACTTTTATGTGTATTTTTATTTTTTTACTTTTTTATCCTTTCATTTATTGTTTTTAGTTTCTTTTTTAGCTTTGTTTTACTACTTGTTTTCTGGTGTGTTGTTTTAAATCATTGTTTAATCTGTTGTAAAGCACCTTGGTTCACCTATCGGTCGATGTAAGGTGCTATATAAATAAAGTACATTTACACAAAGTACATTTACAATGCTTCAATAAATGATTCCCCAAGAAGACAACGAGTGCATCCTACCCTCCAGCTGGGAGCACAACGGGCAGTCGGTTTCTAGGCTCAGAATAGTTGTTCAGTTTGTCAGCCAGAGAAACTTTGGCACTACCAGTGGGGTGTGTGTTGCTTTGTAGTCCGTGATGGTGTGTAGTCCCTGAGACAGTCTTCCTAATGGTCCTCCTTGGTGTGGTATCATTCACAACAATCATTTCTGTGAACTCCTCAATATCTCCACCCACACTTTATAAATGGCCTTGTTGTTATCTAGCACCTTTCTACCCATCGGTACTCAAAGTGTCAACACACACATCTACCCATTAGCTCACACTAGAACACACACATTGACACACCAGTGTCATGCTAACCCTCTGATTTGTGGACAACCTGCTCCATCTACTGAGACACAGCCAACTGAAATAAGTAACTGACAGGAAGTCAAATTATATTTAAACTCACTGAAGTATGATTTTGTTATTATGTAGAGATCTGAAATATGTTTGATATTTAGATATTCACCAAGTTTTTCATTTAAAGTGAATGTTTTTATAGAAGTTGTATTCTATGTTAAGAGATGAGACATAACATATTTTAAATGTCTTTCAACAGGTCAAACTGTCCTCTCTGTGTCTCCATCATGGCTGAGTCCTGGAGCCTCAGTAACTCTGAGCTGTGAGCTTGAACATCCATCTGCAGGTTGGAGGTTTTACTGGTATAAAGCTGTTCCTGGTCTATCCAAGTATCCATCTTACAACTATGAGCTGCTTCCTGGTAGCATCAATGGAACTGAACAAGGTTCCTACATCATTGATGGACAGACACACACAGCAGGATATGTGTGTAGAGCTGGAAGAGGAGACCCAGTGTTTTACACTAATTACAGTCAACCTCAGTTTGTCTGGTCTGGAGGTCAGTTTGTTTCCATCTGTACTCTCAATAAGTAGATCAGGGATGGGCAACTTAAATGATGGAGGGAGCCACAGTTTTTCATCTACACTACCGGAGGGCCACACAGGAGGTATTAGAAGCAAACCAAAAAAATAACCAATTACTGTTATTTTTTTCAGCAAAGGGCTCACAAAAAGGCTTACACAAAGAAAAAGTTTAACATTGTCACTGTATGCCCACTCTATCTCACCACTACTAGCAGTGGGCACTGGTAAAAAGTCGCTGATGTTTGTGTACTTTTGATTTAAGGTCCGCAACAATAGCAGCCCTCGCAGCTTCAGTATACACCGTGTCCCAAAAGTTCAAGCACCCTAATGGGCAACATTTTTGTCTGTCTCCAAAATGGGTTGCACCTGGTCAGCCAGGTGTTTTTTTTAATTAGTTCATCTGTTTGTGATAGGCCTATAAATTTGTTGGTTGACCATGAAGCATGTCACTGAGAACCTTTTTGGTAGTGTTGCCACGATGGCCAAACACACATCTGGAAAAACTGCACTTTCAAAGTCTCAAGTCCGTGCTCAAGCCATTGCCTTGCGCAGGGCAGGGAAAACTTGCAGGGAGGTAGCTCAGGACCTTGGCAGAAGCATACAATGGGTGAAGAAGTGGAGGCAGAGATACCAGAGTTGTGACACCCTTGAATACATGCCCCGTGCAGGTTGCCCCTCAGTTTTGAGTTCGAAGGCCAAGGAACTCATCCGCAAGATCAAGACCAATCCTGCCGCAGACTCAGTTGAAGACTGAAGAATCTTGGGGAAGCAGTCTACCATCCATCATTTTCTGACTGATAAACTGGGTCTGGGAGTATACAGAAGACAGCGGATTCCTCGCCTTACCAAAAAGCAAAAGGAGAAGTGGCTTGCTTTTGCAAAGACGTATGCTGAAATGACCCCAAGAGACTGGGAAAACTGGGCTTTCTGAGTGCCCTCTCTATTTATTTCCAACTCCCAACAGCCAAAGTGACCGCATTTACACTGATAATAGAATGGAAGTACCACCTTCTATTACCAAGTTCAGTGCTCATTGCATGGTCTGGGGCGCAATGTCATCTTCAGGGCTGTCTGAATTGGATGTTGTACCCTAGGGCACCACCATCAACGTTGAGTATTATGTTAAGAACATTCTCCAGCCAGTGCTACTTCCCGTATTCACCAGAAAGAAGAAAACGCGCCCCGTCACAGCTAGGAAGATGTTTAACAGGTGTGCGGAAATGGTCTTTGTGCAAGATGGTGCCCCCGCTCATATTGCTCGTACAACTCAGCAGTGGTGTTCTGAGCAGCTTCCTGGCTTTCTGCACAAAGAAGAAAGACCACCCAACTCCCCGGACCTCAACCCGATTGAGAACTGCTGGGGTATCCTGAACAGTCGGGTCTTCCACAGCCCATCCCCTACCACCATGAAGCAGCTCAACCACGTTTACATGGTCTTTAGTATCCTGATTTTGATTGGGGTATTGATATTGAAGTATCCCGGCTTTGTGTTTGTCCATGTAAACACCATATCCCGAATTCAGAAATGGGGATATGCCCATATCCCGATTTCAAGAAACCTGGCTTTGCTACCCGGAGTACTCTGATAGAAGCTGGGATACTGGAGCATGTATACACCTTATCCCGATTTCTGACGGCTGCCCACTGTCTGCGCATGCGCGAGTGACGCCAAGCGACGCACTAGAAATACAAACAACATGGCGGCAACGAGAACTTCTCACTTTTGGAGCGATGAAGAGACTGAATTTTCCCTTAAAATAATGAAAGAACTAAACATAACGTGTTTAGATGGCAGAAAACACCGAAATGTTGATGTATCAAAATCTGTTGCGGAAAAGCTACGTGATGCTGGTTTTCCACCTCGCTCCACTGAACAAGTTAGGTCCCGTTGGAAAACATTCAAAAAGACGTAAAACACGCATGCGCAGATAGGATGCAGTGATCGGAAAATGGGATACTGTTATTTATCATGTATACGGGGATATGAATAAACAGGTTTCTCTGTGTGCCATGTAAACACCATATCCCGAATACGCTCAAAGCCGGGATAAGCCTCAAAATCGGGATACTAAAGACCATGTAAATGCAGTCATTGAGCCTTCCATTCTAAAGAACTTAGTGAATTCTATATCTGACAGGCTGAAGGTAGTAAATAAGATGCGGGGGGGATACACTGGTTTTTAAATAACTACACTAGAGATCAAAATTAGAGAACAACCCATAATTTCCTAAATGTCAACTTCACTCCACTGTCCTATCATAAAATTATCCAAACACAAGTAAAAGGGCAGTGTTTTAGGCATATTTCACAAGTTACATACATTCTGTAGCACAGTATAAAAAACTTAAATCAGATATTCTAAAAAGAACACTGATCAAAATTAGAGAACACTTTCAGAAACCTCCCAGTAACTGGTGTTAGTCTGGCACCTGGTGCCACTTTCCTTAATCATCTGACAACCCCTATTTAACTGGCAGCCTAACTTCCAATTTTCACTAACTTCACAAGATGGCAAGCCGTTCTAAAGTCACTGAAACCCCCCTTCAGCAGGTTGTCCAGATGAAGGCCAAAGGGATGACCTTATCAGCAATAGGGAGAGAAGTTGGTCGTTCCAAATCGGTGATATCCAGAATATTACATTTCTACAAAGCCACAAATTCATTCAAGTCCACCAAAAAGGCTGGCCGTCCACGAAAGACAACTGAAAGAGAGGACAGGATAATACGGAGAACCTCAATGGACAATCGGTTCAACACAGCAGCTGGAATTGCTCGTCAGTTCAGTGCCGAACAGGGTAAGACTCTGTCTCGTCACAGTGCCTCAACGTTTAAGAGCATTTGGAATGAAAGCCCACTCTGCAGTGACCAGACGTCTCACTAGCAGAAAGAATCAAAAGGCTAGACTAACCTTTGCTGAGGAACATGTTGTGTGGACAGTAAAACTGATCCTAAGTTCACTTCAGTGATGAAAGCAAGTTTAATTTGTTTGGATCCGATGGAAAACATTATGTTCGTTGTCAAACTGGGGAAAGACTGAACCCAAAGTGAAAGGTGGAGGAGGAAGTGTTATGGTATGGGGAATGTTTTCTGCAACCGGAGTTGGGCCTCTAATACAGCTACATGGCGGAGTGAATGCAAATGTGTATAAGAACCTTCTTCGACAACATATGATTCCTTGCCTGCATTCATCACCCAATCAGCCAGCAGTGTTCATGCACGACAATGCTCCCTGTCACACTGCAAAACAAGTAAAGCAGTTCCTTGAAAGTGAAAACATTGCAATAATGAAATGGCCACCCCAGAGTCCTGATCTAAACCCTATAGAAAACCTCTGGAAAATCCTTGGGGACAAAGTTATGGCCAAGAAACCCACTACGGTCACTGAACTGTGGAAGAGACTGGAAGAAGAATGGACCAAAATCACAAAAGAGCAGTGTGAGAGACTGGTTATGTCGCCGCAGATGTGCTGAAGTCATTCAAAGCAAAGGCCTGTACACTTCCTACTAATTTTTGATTGTCATATCCTCCAGAAAATTATGTTATAACGTTTCTTTGTCCATCAGGCATTGCGGTTCTTTAATTTTGATCATCACGTTTTCTACAAAATAAAGTTGTTTTTGTTAACGGTCTATGTTTTGTTGTAAAACACTATTCTAGTAGCATGGCATTTCCACAACAAATAGTACTTTAAATGTTGAACAATGAGGATTACATTATTTTGGAGAAACTCAAGTGTTCATACATTGTTCTCTAATTTTGATCTCTAGTGTATATTCTGTTGAATATTCACAATATGAGTTGACTTTTTCTGTGGTGCATGAACTTTTGGGACACAGTGTACTTCTCATATTTAGCTTTGTGAAATGAGTTGTAGCAGCAACTTAAATCGAAATCTTTAATAGCAGATAACGTCTCAAAGCAGACTAAGTACATAGGCTTACTTTTGCATTCTGTGAACAGCTAAACTTCTTCCCATTTCACCTGAAACACACACACAATTTCTCGATCAAGTTTGCATTAGATGCGTTATCTAGTGGCCAACTGTGTCAGTACAACTGATTCAGTGCTGCAGAGAACACATTTTTATAATTTTTAGAAATTAATCTTAAGGCCACTTTGAGTGAGGTCGTGGGTAGGGTTGCGTATCGTTTGAATTTGAACGATTCCAATTCCGATTCCGATTCCTTGTTTCGATTCCGGTTCTTTTAAGAGGCAGGGTCAAAAAAAGTTTAGGATATTTTAAATGAGCTAGCTATCAATGGCCTTTCTGAAGGAAATAGTCTGACCTTCTCCATCAATTTTTATTCGATAAACTTCTTCCTTTTTATGAGCCTACTATGAATTTCTCACAGGGCTGTTTTAAACTACAATATAAATATCAAATCTATGAACTGAAATATAATTTATGAATATATTTTCACAGGGGTACACTTTCCTTGCAAGCTTTATTTTTGAAAATCTCATGAAAACACATTTGCACATTAGTGTATGATGCTGCAGGTACTTAAACATGTTACTGTGCTCCTGTACTGTATCTTCTTGCCGCTATGGTGAACGGAGTAGACGCAGCACATCGTGGAGTCGTGGAGTCATCAGCCTGGCTAACGTTCGCAATCTCAGGTCGTAAATTGTCTATGAAAAAATATGTGGGCTAATTTGTTAGCCGCCTCAATGTTGGCGCAAGCCATATTATTTAATGTACACGTATTGTTTCGGACTGCAGTGTAGTAACTGCGGTGCCAGAATGGGGGTCGGAGCTAGAGCCGGAGGAAGAGGCAGCGGAGCACCAAAGACGGGGCACACATTTATTTGTACTCCATGAACTCCGTGCACCCTCCTATGCACGAAACAATCTTATCGCAAATGTTGCATTTTGCCGAGACATTTTGTTTAGAAAAGTGAAGCCACACTTTGGACCTCCGACGCACGTTATCCATGTTCAAATAGATGTTCGGTTAAGCCAATACTTCCGGTGGACGCTTCTTCGTTGGTGTTCAGCGGTTTCTTCTTCCGGTCGGCGGACTGCTAATCGAAAATTAAACTTTTAAACGATTCCGGGAAAATCGCAAAACTAGTCCCGGTTCCAGTCGATTCTCGATACCCAAGCCTAGTCGTGGGCTGTGTGCAGCCAATGGGGCGCCAGTTGCCCATCCCTGAAGTAGATTATATGTCACCTTTCATTTTTTGTCTGTGACCTACATGCAGTACATTGAAAACTAAAACACATGCTTATGACTGTGTACATTTATGTTCTCCTAATGCTGCAGGATCTTTCTTTTTGCCCCATCAAACTATTACTTTAATAATTCAGCAGCACTGAAGGAATATATTGTAAGCATAAATATAAGATATTATTAATTTTAAACAATTCTTTCAACAATTCATTTAACTATTTGGTCCAATAAAATAACAGTCCTGAGCAATGTGATAAACATTTTTCAAGGAATATAATGTACAATTAAGCAATATCATCATCAGTCGGGCGAACTTTCTCGAGGTGCCATGGGCACTTAATGAAACATCTGTAAAGGGAGGCGCTCACTTGAAAATCCCAATGACATGCTGCATACTGCTGTTGACTAGGCCAGGTATCTGATGTCTTCATGTTGCTTGGTAGTGATATTTTATATTTTGTTTGGTTAGCGGGTGAGCGGACCATACAAGCCAGCAGCATTTAGTTAGTTCATTCAGATATAGGGAGATGTAGGTTAATTATATCTCATGACCGTAGGTTTGTTAGGCTTTTTCAGTTGAACACGGCCTATAAATGTGTTTTGCCTGGGATCTTGGCACAAGGGATTGTAACATCCAACATCCCCATATAATCAAATATCAAATCATCAACATTAAAGTCATTACCAACAGGAATAATGTACTATGCATCACTAGCATTATCTAAACCGTCATCTAGTACCCCTATTCATAAAATACATTATATACTTCTGTAAACTGGACTGTAAACTGTATATTTGATGTGAAGAACAGATAACGAATAACAACTTTGAGCACTGTGGCACTCTCCTCCACAGATAGCTGCTGCCTAGCCAGAACTTCCTAAAATGTATAAAGTCAAACTTGAATGTAAGGGAATGTTAGATTTGGTTAAATGTTGTCAGGCCATTTTCATTTGGCTTTAATCATTGGAGATGCATAGCCTACAAGGGATATTGTATATTATGTTCTATCTAAATTAATATTAGGTGCCATGTTCATTTGGCTTTCATCCCAAATAATGTAAGCCAAATGAACACGGTGTCACAAACGGGTAGCGGGAAATGGAATTTTGGACCCAGATGCAGGAGTAGAGAGAGGCTGAGGCAGGAGTAGGCGAAAAGATTCTTTAATAAACAAAAGATAACTTACAAAACTGAAGTCGCTGCTGACCTGGCAGGAAATCCAATAAAAAGCAAAACTCAAAACTATGACTTGGCTTGGTGAATCTGTGGCATAGAACAAACTGTGATGTGAAACATGGCTAACAAGACATGACAAGAAATAACATGAAGTGACATAAAGTATGACACAACAAGGAACAAAGGGAAGGCAGGGCTATATATACACACGAGGAACAGAGGGATGGCGAGACACAGGTGACACACATCAACAAACGAGACCAGGTGACATCAATTAACTAATCAAAAGGAACACACAGACATGACAAACAGGAAATCAAGGAACTTAACAAAATAAAACAGGAAACTGAAAAACTAAACCATGACTAAGAAAAACTGAGAACTTAAGACAACAAAAACACAAGAAACTAAACCATGACAGAACTAAACAGACTGTGAAAAAAGACAAGACAAAAAAAGATGAAAGACAAGACAGAAGACAAGACAGAGAACATGACAAATGGCATAACAGCAAACTGAGAGAGAAGGAAAGCACGCCTCATTCCCTAGGGTTGGACGATATGGAAGAAATATAGGGGGAATTACATAAATAAAAATATAAAAGGGGTTAATGAAACATTACAGGTCGTATTGGTATTTATTTTTGATCAACAATTATATTTTAGATTCAACTGAGGATCATTTGGAGGTTTTTGTCACCACCGTCAGACATCACCGCTGTCAGGTTTTCTGTCTGACGGTGGTGACACAAACCAACTCTTTCACACGATATGCATGAGTTGTTCACATTAGCTGCCTTATATTCCCTCTGTTGCTAGCTACTTCAGACCTCTTCCTAAAAAGTATACATTTATGTCATAATCTAATATAATATTTTTTATATAAATGTGACGGTGTTGACATGTTAGCAACAGTAGCAGTTTCCAAAGGTATTAACAAATTTAAGAGAAAATAGCAAACTTACAGGAGCTTGAGTGATCTGGCAAGAGAGCTGAAGGTTTCAAAATGTGATCCTCAGGAATGTAGGTGGCCATTTAGTGACCTGATTTTATTGCTTTTTAGAAATATCTGACGGTGGTGACGAATATGTGGGACACATTTTAAGTATAATTAATTTCAATATAAAATAATAGTAGCGATTCACTCTACTCTCTCATGTGGTAAAGATATTATTCAAATCAGTTATTACTTTTTGTTTTATTAATCAAATTGAAATTATTCTCTCCTATCTGAGGACAACTGATTTTCTAGGCTATGGGCCAGCATATGATCATTAAATTAATTCAAAATGAAAATAAACCTATAAAAGAACTGTACATATGTGCAAAGGACCCCCTGATCGTAACCTTGATTCTTTTAATTCATTAAAATCTTGTTAATTTCCAACAGAATTAGCACTTTTCTTACTGGGACATGTTTTTGCCAAAGTTTCTAGAATCAGTCCAATAATACTAAGAATAGAATCTGAATATTCTGGTATCAGTAGGTAAGGAATGGCATGTGTTTGAATGTTTCCTCTTCATCTTTGGATACTTCATCAGCTCATGTTACTGCTCTTACTTATCAGATTGTCAGAGTACAGATGTCAGGTAAAAGTATGCAGTTTCTAATTTTACAGACTGCTGCTTGTTGCATATCAATTCAAATATACTTCAATGGTATTATTCATAGTTTGACCAAAACACTGCACCTTCTCATGCTTGTACTAATTTACAGCAATTAAAGAATGAAAGCAAATAAATATTTGCTTTATTTACTTTTTCAGATTAATATCACTCTTCTTGCTTTGACTCTTTTTCAGATTTCCATTCAGCAGCGTCTCTCTCTGTGAATCCTGACAGAGTGCAGCACTTCACCTCTGACTCTGTCTCTCTGAGCTGTGAGGGAAACTCTACTGAGTGGAGAGTGAGGAGGTTTACTGATGATGGCTTCCTGTCACACTGTTCTACCTGGGGGACAATGAATGGATCAACATGTAATGTTAATAGGTTAGGGGACAGTAATGCAGTGTACTGGTGTGAGTCTGGATCAGGAGAGTTCAGCAACGCAGTCAACATCACTGGACATGGTATGTTCTAATAGTTCTTTTCTTCTTATATTTAAATGTTGAAACATCCATGAGTGTTTATCCTATGACCCGGTTATATGACATGTTAAGTAATTGTAATAAAAGAGACAACAATTATTCTGTTGATTTAATGTGAACACATTCTTATCTCATGAAAAGCTTTAGTCTTGATTACAATAAGCATCATGCTACTTTCAAATTTAGATTTAGGCACAAGTGAGCAGCATGACAGACCAAAAACTTATACATTTCCGGTTAATCCTCTTGGAATGACAGGTTCAGGTCAAAGGTCATATGTGGGACTACTTAGAAGCCTCGTGAAACTCCTGTGAAACTCAGTTGTGAAAGGTGTGAAAGGTGAACCACTCTTGTTTGTGTCAGTATGTTGGTCATGCTGTGACTGACTCAATCCATATGTGGGTACTGTCATACACCCACACATACTGTAAATACATTCAGACAAAATTGAACTGCATCATCTGTTGGCACTTTGCACTTGGATCGTAAATGCCTTGTCCATAATGTTCAAGTTCACCAAAGCGATGATATCTTACATGTGCTGCAAACCTTGCATGTTATTATACACCGCAAATTCACAGTTCCAGTTTTAGACAAGCCTGGCAGATCTTGATGTATGAACCCTGTCAAGTTTTTTTTTTTCGTCGACCATAAACTATGAAGGTAAAAACGGTAAAGAGGTCTCTATTATTCTTCAACATTCGAGGGTGAATGATAGAGAACAAGGAAGACAGCCTAATGAATAAGCTCTATTATACACCTTCACATCCTACTTTCAGAGGAGTAGAACGTCTTCACAGGGCTGAATTTCAAGCGGATTTTTGTGATATGCAAGCGTTATCAGACAACCATGATGGGTATGATTATCTATTAACATCATCAATGTTAAGGCCTTTGCTAGAGCACTGAAGACAAATAAGGGTAGTGAAGTGACTAAGGTGTTTGCCACAGTCTTAAAGGAAAGCAAAGTGTCTGAGAAGTTACCGGCAGATGCGGGTAAAGAATTCTTTAACAAGACTTTTAAAGCTCTGCTGGAGAACCACCAGAAGCGATCTCAAAGTTTGCATCATCGAGAGGTTCAACTGTATGCTTACTTCTAGAATGTGGTGAAATCAAGAAAACACTTGATCTCAGCATTTTTAACTAGCAAAAAAACAAACAAAAAAAACATGCCAGGCACACAGCTGTGTGCACAACTGTGTGTCTGGCACAAACAAGTGCCGTGGCTTACCAATGGGGCTGGGGAGTGAAGGAATCCCACAATCAAACAAGCTGCCCCAAAACAACACCAATCTCACACACCATGAAAACTTAAAATAGAGGGGCTGCTCTCACACACACAAAAACAGGGGGACCACTACCAGGGCACCAGGACCACCACCTTGGTCTCACAGCGAATGAATTGGGCTTACACATATTGAATCTAACAAATGGGCAAAACAACAAACAATATTGTGATCAAAAATTATATTTTAAATCACCAGGAAAAATCTCAAAAGAAAGGAATAAATTTAGATTTATAATGTAGAAAATAAAGTTCAACAAATTAAAAAGAACAAAAACTGACAAAACTGATCTAACAAAAGAAATAGTTTACCAGATCATAACATAAATCAAACTAAACAGAAACAAACTGATGTGTATCACGTAAACAAGATAACTGATAACATCAATAAAGAAACAGAAAATAACAAAACTTGAACCTAAAGACTAAATTCAAAGCAAAATGGAGAAATGGAAAAAAAGTAATCTTAGGTCTTTCAGTCATTAAAACATTCTCTTAAGGATCAGCCACACTACAGCTTTATCAAGTGGCCAATAGTTCATTCAGCCACCCGGTCTGCCCACGTTTGAATTTCCAACAGCCAGGTCGAAGCAGCAGCCAAGCGCTTGGGCCAAGTCCTCCAAAAGCAGAAACGCATGGTACTTCTATTGATGATGAGAGAGTCTGACCACTGAGCAAGCCCTTCTCTAGCACATCCCAAAGATTCTCAACAGGGTTCAGGTCTGGACTCTGTGGTGGAGCAGGCCTCTCCTCAATCAGCTGATCAGTTCGTCTACACTTTAGTCATTCCTGATCATCATATTGATGTGGAAATATTTCTGGATGTTTGAATGTTTAGATGAGATGAAGATGGACAATAAGAAGTCTTCTGTTTGATCTGTCACTAACTCATTGATGGGCCAGCCACTGCCTTGCTTTATCGTGGCCCTAAGAATAACTAACAAAGCCACAGACACTTGAACACATTCAGAATTAACAGTCACATTACAGGCAATAAAATATCCCAGTGATCTTTAGTAATTTAACTCGTCTTCTTGCATTCATGTTTTGTGTAATATATATAGTAGTTGTGATTTCTTACTCTCAATTCGTTTTCTTTAATGTGACTAAAAAAGGCTTCCAAAATATTATTAAAGACGTGTCTCCATTGTCCTCCAGATGCTTCAGAGCCTCCCTCTTTATCTTTTCTGATTCGCCCAAAACTGATGAATATCATCAGGTTGACTCTGGTTGTCCTGATGTTGATTCCACTGGTCGTCTTAATTCTATGGACGAGGTAAAAGAATTAAAATCCATCAGCTCCATCACTGCTCTTTTATATCTTCTGTAGATTTCCTTACAAGTTTGAGAAACATAAATTAAATTTTGTTTTTGATGGTTTTCAATCCAGGAAGATAAAAACTGTGAGCTCAAAGGCCAAACGGAATGCCTCTGTGGAGATGATAGAGGTGATTATAATATGTTTATCATAAGACATTATTTGAATGCACTGGCAATGCTTTTGTTTTCAAAAAGTGTTACCAAATGTATTTTAAATTAGATGAGTAGAGCTAATTACTGCGAAAACATGTTAAGATTTAACAAATACATTTTTTCTTTTAATCTTATTACTGCCTCTCTCCTCATCAGTTAACCTCTCATCCTGATTATGAGAACATGAATGTCGACAGAGAGGAGAGCTGTGAAGTTCAATCGTCCACTGTTAATTTGGGGGAATGACAACAATGAGATTTAAATAATGATCTGAACTGAGCATACTCTGAGGAAGACTGACCTCTGCTTTCTAAGATGAGAAACTTCAGAAAGACTGAATCCCACATAATTCATTATGAACATGTTAGAACTCAGCCACATACATAGTAGAGGTTCAATTCCTTTTTTCTTTTTCTTTTATGGTTTGTTTTGTATTATGATGTATTATGTGTTATGTAAATTACTGTACGTGAATTCAGTCCATATGGTTGACATTGAGGAGTCTAAAGCCAAGCTCAGCTACTCAGTTATACATACAATAGTCAGTGCAAAGGAAGACTGTAACATGTTCACATGATCTTCACAATGAATCTTAATGTGCACTGAGAGAGCTGTAGTGAAGGGACAAAAAAATAATAATGATTAAAAAATCTTGATGAAGTTTACTGAGCATAAGAAGGGGATAAGGATGTTGTTTATATTCATCAGAATTGTTTAATTTGATGACTGTAATGAGTTTGCTAGAGTCAAAAGAGAAAACCAGAGATATTCAGAATGTATTTACTCCTCTATGATAAAATCAATAAACAGTTTATTTCTGTTAAATATACCAAGTTAAAATCTCATTCATTAATGATTCAAAGTCCAGGAAGACTGAATCCCACATAATTCAGTTGTGAACATGATAGAACTCAGTCACCCATACAGTATAGAGGCTCAAATCTCCCACTCACAATGTTTTATGTTCTGACTTTGCTTATGTTCAGATCTACCCAGACACACACCATTTGCTCTTCAGTTACATCACTTTCTATATTGTGTTTGACATTTATTATTTTTGAATATATGTTTTTGATTATGTAAGCTGGTCTGTTTAATGCTGAACAAGAGTAAATGTTACCATCCTCTACTATAGAGAACCCTAAAACCCTACAACTCCTAATAACTGTTGATGAGATCATTTTGATTACTGTTATTTAATGAGTTGTTGTTTGGAACATTACATTATGTTATGACTCTGGCCCAACAATAGTACTTCCTGTCTGTCTGATGCCCAACAAAAGTGAAATGTATTTTTCTCTGTCATTGCTCCTTCACGTCCTGAGGTTACTTTGTTTTGGTGTTTAATATTAACTGTGAATTAAATCCATGTGATTGACATTGCTTCAGTTATACATTAGTCAGTCCAAAGGAAAGACAGTAAGAAATATACACTGATAACAGAGATCAGTGTATATTGATACAAGGAACAGAAATGTCCTGATAGGGACAAAAGTGTATTTTTCACTTTGATTACTTGGCATTGGTTATGCTTGTTACTATGATATTTGGCAAAGGTGTGTATTTTTTAACAAATGTTGGTATTGCATTTCAAAAACAAATCCCATAATAGTCTATTTTTATACTGTGTAACTTAAATTATTACGTTGTTACCATGAAGGAACAAAAGTGTCTAATTCAAAAATGCCATACAAATAGCATATGTTCATCAGCAATCACCTTCAGTCCTAAATACAAAAAGTTTGATTCATTTCTGAATTTTAACCCTAATGTGCTGGAGAAGGCTTTGTGCAGTGGTCAGACTCTCCATCATCAATACAAGATCTTGGTGAATGAATGCAGCACTGGATGGAAATTAATCTGGTGACGTTGAAGAAGATTATTGAAACAATGCCACAGTGAATGAGTGCTGTAATCAAAGCTAAAGGCGGCCCAATGAAATATTAGAGTGTGTGACCTTTTTTTGGTGGTGACTTTTGGTCAGGCACTACACATTCCATATGATTGTTAAGTATATTGAAATGCTAACGTATTAGGACTTTCCGATACGGTGAACAGCTAATCCATGTAACTCTGCTCATACTTTTTGTCAAACACTCCCTGGATTTTGGAAATCCTCCCCACATTGGTCTCTGTGTTTATGTGACAAACAAGTTTTGAAATACCACAAGCGTTATTCAGTTGTGATGTCTTTCAGCTTCATTCTTGTACTTTTTTTGATAGCTCTCATTATAACTTTCAAGCAGCTCCATATTAATTATTAACATATTAGCTAGATGTTAACATGTGTTTCTGGCCATGAAGTACTTACACCTTCTAGTCTTTAGCATATGGTTGAAACTCCCAACAATGCAAGCTCTGAGATCGCTGTTGGTGGCAAAGTGGCTAATACTGCGCTTCTTCATCAGAGCGTTAAAAGTCTTGTTAAAGAATTCTTTACCCGCGTCTGTCTGCAGCTTCTCAGGCACTTTGCTCACCTTTAACACAGAGGCAAACACCTTAGTCACTTCACTGCCCATGTTTGTCTTCAGTGTTCTAGCGTAGGCCTTCTTTGAAAAAACATTGATGATGTTAATAGTAAATATACCCATCATTGTAGTCTCATAAAGCTTGCATATCACATAAATCTTCTTGAAATTGATTCAGGAATTGTAGTACAAATACTCTATTTGTAGCAAAATGTGTCCTGGTGAATTTACGTAGACTATAAGCATCCTGCATTGATAAAAATTCTTTTGGGATGCATCTTTTGACTTGGCTGTTTAAGAAATGAGAAGCTACTCATTGCATCAGTTGGGGTTAAATAACTTGTTGCCCGATGAGAAATAATTGCCCATGCAGTAATTGTCCAACAGGAGGCTCTTAACTATTTGCTCAGTTATATCCAGGTGGCGACTTTTTTTTTGGCCAGGCTGTGCAATAATAATAATAACAACACATTTTTATTTGTGGACGCCTTTAAAACACTCAAGGTCGCCTTACATAAAGCAGTAATACATAAAACATCATAAGAGTAAGACATGTAATGCAATAGTGGATTAAAGTGCATAACAATGCGCAGGTTAGATGGAGTAAGTTATTTTAAAAAGATATGTTTTGATTCTGGATTTGAAATGTGTCAGAGAGTCTATATTTTTAATGTCAGGTGGGAAAATGTTTCAGAGGCAACAGAATGCCCTAGAACCCATGGTAGACAGCCTGGCAGGTGATGAAATAAGTCGGGTGCCTGAGATGAAAGTACGTGAGGGCTTGTTTGTGAAGTGCCTTGAAGGTAAGTAGCAGGATCTTGTGTTCGGTGTGGAACTTGATTAGAAGCCAGTAGAGCTGCCGGAGAACTCATGTGTGAGGAGACAAGGGCATAAACATGAATAACAGTGGTGTTCTGTGTTATGGATGGGCGAAGTCTATCAGTGTTGCGGAGGCGGAAGTATGTGGACCAAGTTGCATTGCTGATGTGGGTTTCCAGAGATAGAGTGCTGTCAAGGATGACGCCTATTCTCTTAACCTGAGGAGAGGGAAATACAGTGGAGTTATCACTGTTTAATGAGAAACTGTTAACTCTGGCCAGTGTGGAGCTGACGAGGATGACCTCTGTTTTATTGCTGTTCATTTGTAGGAAGTTGCAAGAGAACCAGAATTTAACTTCTGTTAGACATTTGGTAAGGCCAGGGGGTGGAAAAGTAGAGGTCAGCTTTGTAGACAGGTAGAGCTGGATGTCATCCACATAGGAATGAAAATGTACCTTATGTTTTACAGAAGATTTTACCAAGAGGAAGAAGGTTAATGACAAACAGACAGACTCTGGGAGGTTCCCACAGGGAAATTGACATCTCCATCGCATACAGCACTGTCAAACATACACATGAATTATAGGAAACAGTAAATAGACCCAAATACCAAACACCCAGAAAGAATAATAATACTATCAATAAATATTATGACTATATATACCTGGTTGTTGCATAAATAGAAAAATACCAGGTACATTATTGCACTTTACTTTTGCACTCATGTTGTTGCAGTTTAGTTAAAAAAAGTCATTCAGTCTCCTTCTTTTTTTTTCTTCCTACCCCCAAGTGAGTGGTGGTTAAACACTTAGATGGCACAGGGGACAAAGGAGTTCCTCAGTCTATTTGTCCTTCAATTTGGGAGGAGCAGCCTCTTGCTGAAGGTGCTTCTCTGGCTACTGATTGGTCATGTGCAGAGGGTTGGAAGAGGAACTAACTGACAGGTTAGTGACATAACATACAAAAGGATGCGGGCAATGAGCAGTTGAGTAGAGGTGAGCTGGAAGAGTATCTGGTGGACATAAAATCCTGTTGACTGTAGAGAAAAGGATTCTGGTATAACTTGTTTTTTGCTGTGGAGAGAGCATCCTTATAATGAAGACAAATGGTTATGGTACAATGGTTCCAGTCGTTGGGTGAACACATTCCAGTTGACGAGCTTCAGCCTTGAGTTGAACCATGGCGATGAGTGAATGAAGGAGACAGTCCAAACTTTTAGTGGAGCATGAGTATTTAAAAGGCTGAAGGCTGTGACTACTTTTAGTAGAGGTGTACTAGATCATCACTTGAGAATCAGTGCTCAGTTGCAGGCAGACTGTTGATTTCGGCAGATAAATCAATATTTTTCGTATTACGTAATGAGACTAGGTGTGACAGTTTATTACAGGATAGAGTGAGCTTGGTATTGAGGAGTACTGATACGCAGAATCAGAATACTTTATTAATCCTTCAGGCAAATTGTTGTGTTGCTGTTGCTCCTATAAAGTGACAGTTGCTAGTTGAATAAAGGTAATACAAAAATGTATAAAAATAAGTAAGATGCATTTAAGGAACAATATTGCACAAGTATTCACAATATACAGAGGTAGAATTTGCAAATAAATTAACAGCGTCTACGTGTTAAAGAGTGACACACACATTCAGTGGGAGGAGTTATCAAGTTTGATGGCCACAGGCAGGAATGACCTCCTATGGCGTTCTGTTGTGCATTTGGAATGGTAGAATGAGTCTGTTACTGAAAGTACTCCTTAGACTGGCCAGTGTGTTGTGGAGTGGGTGAGGTGTGTTGTCCAGAATGGTCTTAACTCTTGCCAGCATCCTCCTCTCTGACACTGTGTTTAAAAAGTCCAACTCCACCTCGACAACATCACTGGCCTTGCGGATCAGTTTGCTGAGTCTATTTGCCTCTGCCGCTCGCAGCCTGCTGCCCCAGCATGCAACAGTGTACAGGAGCTGGCCACCACAGACTCATAGAACATCTTCAACATTGTCCAACAGATGAGGGTATATACCTTTATTTTTACTGTATATTTACACGTTATTGCAGAGGTAGAATAGGTAATAAATATATATAATAAAATAAAAAAATATATATAATAATAAAAAAAGAAAAATAAGCTGTAAGGGAGGAAAAAAATGTCCCACAATAAATCTCTCTTTCTTTATTGTTATTTCTGTAATAAATCACTAAAAAGCAGAACATTTCTACCACCAAAGTGTTCCTTCAGCCTATAATGTAAAGACACTGTAGTCAAGTAGGAACCTGACTAAAATATTCTAGTTAGGTTGGTGTGAAACATTTGCAGGGCTCAGGATTCAAACCAAACATCTTGGGCAACGTGAGACTTCTTGGTATTGATTGAAGTTTTCCCTTTCTAGTGCAATACAGAGCTCTTTCTGAAACTGGAACTTCAAATGCTTTGACTGTTTTCCAAATGGAGGCATTGATTGAGTTTTGAACTCAAACCACTGTAGCCTATTAAATACTGTATGTCCATATTTGTTCTGTAGCTAATGGGCCCGTATTTGACTTCTCATCTGTGGCTGCAACAAAACATCCTCATCATCACATTCATACTTTCCAAGCACATATTGGTACTTACCACCATGAGGGTTTGTTTTAGTGGAGGTTTGGAGTGTTCACAAGTTTCTGAGGCTCAACAGGTCCAACGTGATCTAAAGGACATTGTAATAAGCTGTTGGTTATTTGGTGGGAAGGGATAGTTGTAAGATTCATACTGCAGTTTGTAATTATTCAGAAACCAAATGTCTGATATAATATGTATGCATATAGAAAGCATTCTCCTCATTGGATGTCAGCTGTTTGAAAAGTCTGACTAAATCATTGTGTGACTGTTTTCCAGGTTCTTCTGGTATCATCCTGGTGAGTCCTGTCCATCCTGTGACTGAGGGAGAACCTGTTACTCTGAGCTGCAGGTTCAGACAACAACAAATACTTTCCAATGTGTTTTTCTACCACAATGACAAACTCATCCAGAATGATACCAGAGGGGAGCTGAGTATCTCTGCAGTGTCAAAGACACATGAAGGCTTCTACAAGTGTGAACATTCAGGAGAACAATCACCACAGAGTTGGATGGCAGTTAAACGTGAGCAGGAAGAAAACATTCAATGCATTTTAGTTTTTTATTTAACATTTTTTCAGTTTGAAAATAAACATTGTATTTATGTTGAGCCTAAAGTCATCAGTCATCTGATGAATTATATCATGAACAGTCCAGTATTAATACTTAATGTTTCTGTACCAGGAGCTCAAAGTTCTTCTTCTCCAGTGCCTTTGATTACTGGACTTCTTTGTGGAATCATACTCATCATTCTCCTGCTCTTGTTGTATCGATACAGACGGTCCAAGGGTGAGACCTTTCTCCTTCTGAGTCTGTATTTTAAAGTATATTTACTACAAACTCCATTTAGATCTCATGACTAAAGAATCTCATAACTAATGTGTCTTTCACAGATTCATGCTTTCCCAGGTCAGTACAACACCCTTATTTTCTCCTAAACATACTGCAGTATTTTCCTGTTCTGTGTATTTACAGTATTTAATAATTATGTTTCAGGTCGAGTCCAGATTCCATCACAAATCATGGAGTCAGACAAAACACATCTCCCCTCCATGGTCAGTAACTAATGATTATTATTGTTATCTAGATTTTACACTAACCTTTTCTGCAACTCGTGTAACATTTCTCATGCTCAGCTTCACTGAATATATCCATGATATGTTGTTGTTCTGTGTAAAACATTACTTTTTAGTATTTCTTGCCTTTCAACTTATCTTCGTAAAAAAACAACCAACAAATAAAGTGATACAAAACACAGGATACTTGTATCCTAGCGTGACGCTCAGATCCTCTGATGTTGACTTTCTTAACTGGTTTTATAGGTGATGCTTGCATCTATGAAACGGTCAGACACGATGCTCCAAATGGTAAAGTATATGTTTCCCAGTAGAAAAGCTGTTAGAAAGGTTCAACTGGTTGGTTTAAGGAGACTAAATAGAAGTGACTGACATGAAATCCTGTAAAGAAAAGTATGTTTATTTCAGATGGAGAAGATGTTAACTACTCTGTCATTAAACTCAAAAACATTGGAAAGAAGCGTGAGTACTCCAGATACATAGAAAATACAAATAAATACTTCAGACATGTTTTAGCCTGCAAATATGAATTCATTGTTTTCTTTTGTGGATTCTTCTGATTATCCAAACAGGGAAGCATCATGAACCAGAGGACAGTGTAGTTTATGCTGACGTGAAGAAAAAGGGGGCAGGTATGGTATGGCTACCAAATAGTCATTTGCCAGTTCATTAGGAACCCAAAGTTAAAACAAATGTTTTCTAATATAACAGTCTTCCATTCCTTTTAGCTTCATGAAGGTTCTGGTATTCAGCATTTGTTTAAAATAACAGAGCTGTCTGAAGGTTCTCTGAAGCTGAAACAACTGCAACTGGACTGTAGTAACTACAGGAAAGTATGTGGTCTTTAACAGACACTAGTCACATGTGTTTGTGATGAGCGACACCCACAGATGTTCATATTTAAACCACACCCCCCCCACCAGTCTTAGACCTGAAGAAGCTACTTGGATGAGTGGTGAAATGTCTTCAGGAAACTCTCCATGTCCAGATGTCCTTGTTTCAGCTTTTTGGAGAACTGAGAGCTGTTTTCCCGTTTCAATGTAAATTACCATTATAACAGTCATGAAGGAGGATTTAGAGCAGCACTGTTATATTATTCTGGAGTACTTGATTTGTCAAGTGAGTATGTGTGCCGAAGTGTGTCATTATCACTGTAGGTCAGTTTATCAGTTCCCTTGTTTAACTGCTACACTACCACTAGATGTCACCAGAGTTACAAATGATCAAACCACACACCTTTTCTGTGTGTTCCTTTTATATTTCAGTCTCAGAGATATACCATGAAACTCACACAAACCAGGAGGTGTAATCATAGATGATGGTCTTTGAATTTATTTTGTGTCTTTTTTTCTACTTTGCAGATTTCTTTACATTTCTGCGTATCTGTTTTGCACAATATAATATAAATAGAAGAATAACAAAAGACTGACTCTCATAAACTGGAGAGTCAGTGTGGTGACGACAGCTAATCTGATCATCCAGCTGCTATAATGAACACATCTGGTGAACAAATGTGTCTGTGTATCTTTAATGCTTCTGATATATATCCTAATTTGGTTCACACCTACATCAACCACCATAAGAAATTAAAATCAGTTTCTATGTTTTTTAGCCTGTAAAAAATAATTCATTTTATTCTTTTCTGGATTATTTTAACAGGACGGGGCCGTGGGCCAGAGGACAGTATTTATTCTAACGTGATGAAAAGACGTGAAGGTACGGTCAGTTCCAACAAATATGCTCCGTTTTGAAATTTCATCAAATCTCGTCATCATATCACTACATTGTAGTTCTATATTACACGTTTAGTGAACAAGTATATCTTGAGCTCTGAATTCTGAAATACACCGATCAGGCATAACATTATGACCACCTTGCTAATATTGTGTAAGTCTCCCTTGTGCCTCCAAAACAGTGATTCCTCAAAGAATGGATACGGGTATTCTGAGGGTGTCTTGTGTTGTTTCTAAAGTGTTTTTGCTATGGGGTGGGGGTGCCTGGTCTGGTCTAGGTGGCTGCTACATGTCTAAGTAACATCCATATGAATGAGAGGTCCAAAAGTTTCCCAGCAGAACACTAGAGGTCACAAGCTGGTCAATGTTATTCACTTCTCCTGTCAGTGGTTTTAATGTTGTGGCTGATCGGTGTATATCCCAATTTAGTTTATGGCTGTTTTTTTTGTTTTTTTTTACTGTAAACATTAATTCATTTTATTCTTTTGTGGATTATCTTAACAGGGCGGCGCCATGAACCAGAGGACAGTGTTGTTTATGCTGATGTGATGAAAAGAGGTGAAGGTACAGTCCAACAAATATCATATCACTACATAGGTAGTTATGTGTCAGTTTATCAGTGTCCTACTACTACACTATCTCTAGATGTCACCAGAGTTGGAAATGGTCAACTCTTACACACACCCAGGGCCTCTTGGAGTGTGTTTACCATGTGTTTGTGTCTCAGAGATATCCCATGAAGCTAAAGTCATGCTGTTGCAGATTACAAAATAGATTTTATGTAGAACGATTTCCTCCACCTTCTAAATGTTATCTCACATAAACCAAGCGGCACAATCATAGATGAGTCTGTTATTTAGCACTTACGTACACATTTTGCCACCAGTTTGTGGGTTGCTCTCATATTTTGTCTGTTTCCTTTGCACAGTATAATACACAAAGAGTCAGTGTAATTCATCCAGCTGCTGTATATTTTATGCCTGACAAACAAATACATGTTGAGATCTGGGTTCTGTTTCAGATCCTAATTTGGTTTATGCCCAGATGAACCACGGCAATAAAAGAAAAGCCAAGAAAAATAAAGGTACGTAAAATTCTACAGATGTTTTTATTGAAGGATAGTGTATCATAGCTTTTACTCAGTGATTGATATAAACTGGCAGTGCATACATAGATCATCATTCATTGTATTAGTGAATACATTAACTCTATTATACTGCCTTTTAATCAGGATATCAGACAGTTGTGCTAAATATATCATCTCTCCATTGACAGGAAAATCAACTCCTGCATCAACCAATGAAGCAGTTTACTCTGAAGTCAAACTAGGATGAGCTCTTAGTAGTGATGCTACCATGTAGGATACAAGCTGTAAGTGTTTCTATTCTACTAATGATCTGTTGCTTTAGATGTATTACATCTAAGCATTCTTGTTTCTTGGATAACTCTGGCTCTGTTTTTGTTGTTGTCTTTGTCTCTGAAGAGAGTTGAATGAACAGCACCAAAGAGAAGCTTCATATAGACTCAATATAGACATTATTTACATTTATTTCACAGTCTCTTTAGTTTGTTTGCTTCTTTTTGAATAGTTTGAAATATAGGATCTTGAGTCTCTGTTAGCTTTAAGGTAGGCATCTTTTGAACTGTTACAAGAGTAAGCTCCGAATTATTATCTCACTATATAGCCAATGATCTTCTACATGTTCTAGATTTGATTTTAAAAATGTATAATATGATTGATATTGTATTTTACTTGCTCCTGATTGTTTTTAATATTTTTTATTGCATTGTCTTTTAGACCATTTAATGCGTACAGTGTATACACCTCCTGGCCACAAACAATAAAATTACACACGCTAATATTTCATTGGACTTCCTTTAGCTTTGATTACAGCACTCATTCTCTGTAGCATTGTTTCAATAATCTTCTTCGATGCCACCAGATTTATTTCCATCCAGTGCTGCATTCATTTTCCACCAAGACCTTGTATTGATGATAGAGAGTCTGACCACTGCAAAAAAACCTTCTCCAGCACATCCCAAAGATTCTCAGTGGGGTTAAGGTCTGGACTCTGTGGTGGCCAATCTGTGTGATAATGATGTCTCATGCTTCCTGAATCACTCTTTCACATTTTGAGCCCCATGAATCCTGGCATCGTCATCTTGGACTATGCCAATGTCTAGGGAAAGACCGATATGGATTTTTTAGGGCCAATGCCGATACTGTTTTTCTTTTTCTTTTTTTTAGCCGATGGCCGATATGGGCTGCCAATTTTCTGGAGCCGATATTGATTTTGCTCCCTCAATTTACATCGTAATCATCACTGCAATGGCTACTCCTTCCTGCTCCAAGTAGGCAGAGAGGGAGAGGGACACGCGGCATGCATCCAAACCTCAGCTGGATGGTCGCTGAATGGAACTCCCACAAACACCACGAAACTGAATTGACAACGTCGGCATTACTTAATCCTGTGACCAATGTTTGTAACAGCTATGCATACAATCTTCAACTAGGCTTTCTAAACACAATGGCGAAGCATCTGCATTCCTATTTTACATTCTGCCACACAAACTTGTTTAATAACTATAGTTGCAAGGACATATAGAGCATGCATTTGGCATTTGTCTTTAGACATGGTTGTTTAAGAAATCAGAAGCTACTCCTTGCATCAGTTTGGGTTAAATAACTTGTTGCCACCTGAACATAATCGCCCATGCAGTAAATATCTAATAGGAGGCTTGAACCTATTTGCTAAAGTTAAATCCAGGTGGTGACTTTATACACAGTATTTACTAGATGAAGACCCAACTATCACATGCAGTTATCCAAACAGTAAGTCATGTGTCAACAGTGCAGCTCATTAAATCCTGCTGATACAGTTAAAGAGCTTCAGTTAACGTCTGGGTCAAACAACAGAATGAGGCCAAGATATGTTCTCAGTGACTTTGATAGTGGTGTGATTGTTGATGCCAGACAGACTTCACCTGGGATTTTCACCACAACAAGCTCTGGATGTTACTCAAAGTGGTGAACAAACCTTTTAGTCAGGGGCACTTCTGTGGACTGGACCGCCCTCTAGAGGTCAGAAGAGAATGGTCAGACTGGTTGGAGTTTACAGAAGCACAGTGGTCACAAAGATATTACCACTCAAGGGCGTAGGTTTGGTCTTGGCATTGGTGGGGACCTAATCACCCCCCCCCCCCCCCCCCCCCCAATGGCAAATTACAGGACAACTAGCCTACATCAATAAATCATCATTCAAATTCACCTGTGGCCCTGTCTTTCCACCGCTGTCTGATTGCGGTGTTGGCTCTGTCACCTGACAACAAAATAGGACACGAATTCCGGTTGATTAGCATTAGAAAACGGATAGCTATTTCAGTCTTCAGACTGTCACTGCAAATCATTAGCCTAGCTGCCATCAGCTGCGTTCACTCACGTTTCTTCAGCTTGCAAAAGCATACTGATAAATGTCTCATTAACTTAGTAACGTTACCATTAGAATGAGAAGTTATTGTGTCACAAAACCTCTAACGTTAGATATGTCAATTTAACAGCTACTGTAATAATAATATTCTTAACTGGAAGTTAGTTGCGCTATCATAGATAACTTACAAACCATTTCCCCCTGCTAACGTGCTGTGTTCCAAAAGATTGTCACTGACGTTACAACGTTAACGTTCAGACTAATTTCATTAGCGATAGTGTGACTTTCAGCTTTCTTTGAGAAATAGGTCCTTATGTCCACTTTTTTCTTTTTCGCTGCCATCCTCACTCGCTTCACCTTCCAGTTTTTGCATAGACAGTAGAAGAAAACGAGTTTTTGGCGCTCCTAGCAACCAAATAACTCCAGAGTCTCACGTGAAAGAAGGGAAAGGCACAGCCAATCATGTTGGTCGTATGTGTCAGCACTTCAGTGAACGTGATTTAACCCTTTCTGCGCTGCTAGGTGAATGAGACGTTTACCGATAGTTTTTATTTTTTTTAAGTGACCAAATAATATTGGTGGGGACGTAACAATGATTGCTGGATATTGGTGGGGACACGTCCCCTCCGTCCATGCCAAATCTACGCCCTTGTTACCACTCTTTACCTTCAGCAGCCTTACCTATATTAGATCTGAATTCAACCGAACACAGCAGAATACGCAGCCAACAAATCTAAAGAAACGATGGAATGAAGTCATGTCAGCATCAACCACAATCTCATATCAATGTTTCCACCTTTTGAGGAATCCAAGGATTGAGGCTGTACTGAGACAAAAGGAAGGTCCTACCTAGGATTTGTATGGTGTTCCTAATGAACTGTCCAGTATGTCTATAGGTTTAACTTTGAGCTAAAGGATGTTTGTTAATCATCTGCTAGATTATTCTACTTAAATGTGTTACAGACATAATTTATTATGTAAGAAATTGTGATATAGCACACTATGTCTGTGCTATGTTGTGATCACGTTTAACATTTATAAAAAAAAAGATCTCCAAACAAGATGCAAGAATGGCGGCAAGTTACACCACATTCTGCTTTATTTAGTGTTAGGCAGCATTGATACAGCTGACGCAGCTATTACAGATGCGTAGCGGGCGGCACAGTGGCGAGGTGTTTAGCACTGATGCCTCACAGCATCAGTTGCTTCTTTTTATATAACATTCACCGGTTCGAATCCATGGGCCGGCTGGCCTTTCTGTGTGGAGTTTGCATGTTCTCCCTGTGTCTGCGTGGGTTCTCTCCGGGTACTCCGGCTTCCTCCCACCATCCAAGATATGGTCATTAGGTTAATTGGTGATTCTAAATTGCCCGTAGGTGTGCGATCGACTGGCTGCCTCTCGCCCGATGACAGCTGGGATAGGCTCCAGCAGACCCCCTTGACCCCTAACAGGACTAAACGGGTATAGAAAATGACTGACTGACAGATGCACAGCGCTTTGGTGTTGCGTCTTTTTATATAACATTTAATCCTGTTGTTCTCAATGAAAAATTACTCATGTAAGTATAATCTTTTCTTAAAAAATATTTATGCTTTGTATTTAAAAAAAAAAAAGGATAATCACTTTTGCCCCCCCCCCCCCCCCCCCAAAAAAAAAAAAAAAAATCCTGACATCGGATCTGCACCCCTGTCTCTAACCACTGCTCCGCAGCTCCCTCAGTCAGAGCTACTTGTGCACCGTAGTATGAAGCGAGAGAATGTTTTTCATCTTCTCTTTTTGTGTCACAACTTTACTCACTTCCCGTGGGCGAAGTGATGACTGCACTTGAAAACAGAGTTTCACTTCATGGTAAAAACATTATTTGTGAAGTGCATGGATTACAGCTTCTATGTGAAATGATCTGAGTGAGTATGACCACAGTCAGGTAAGTAGAAAAATGTATCTATTGAATGTTTTGACATCAGGGTTTTTACACCGCGCCATTTATGATCAAGAGTTACTGATCCTCTCCAAAGCAGCAGTAGTCTACAGGATGATCGTGTCTGCAGCAGGAAATTAAAATGTATTCCATAGCGCCTCAACACTTTGCTTGCACAATACACCAGTAAATGGCGAACTTTTTTAAATGACCAAGACACAGAAAATTGTATATGGATTTGTATTTTACGTGTATGTATTTTTTTTCAGAAGCAGAACAGAGAGAAAAAAGTTCTGAAAGGTCTGAATCAATCTCCAACGCATGAACATCAAGTTCTTTAGTCAGTTGTTCTTGTATTTGAAATGTAACCAACAACACTGTCTGTCTAAAAAATAACAGACTAATACACATTTTATCTTTGAGATAGCTCATCTGACGTACTGTGCAGTGTGTTTTGCGCAAGAAAGATTTCACAATCATATTCAATAAACAGTAAAACAGGAAGGATCTACAGAAAGGACACTTTGGATGGGTTTTCATGTGTCTATTCTGATTTTGGAAACCTCTCTTTGATGTTTTTGTGTTCGAGTTGTCTCCAATGATCTTATCACCTGCTAGGACATCTATTTTTAAGACCACCAAGAGTCAAATATGTTTCCACAGTAGCGAAAGAGGAAGTGTCAGTGCATGCTGCGTGGTTGCATTAGTTCAGCCAAAAAGGAAGGAAGCAGTGAAAAAATATATTTTTCCAGTATTTATATGAGCTGTAACTTCTGGTTCCCCACACTTTGTGCTTTCTGCAGTTTCACTCGTTGTCTTCATGCAAAGAATTTCTCAGAAGTGTCAGCTGGATGAGACGATGGGGCGTACTTTACTCCGTGAGCTTCGCTTATTCTGTGAGTACATGGCTTTTTCTGTTACAGTCATATCATGTATCAGTAATTGTAGTGAGATATATCAGCCATTTCTACAGTTTCAATACAGTTTGAACAAAGGAGGAGCTTTTGAAGGCCTTTTTCAACAGGATTTTCCCCTAAAAGGAATCACAGTGTGTTTAAATTTATCTTAGATAGACTTGTTTGCCAGTGACTGTTCACGTTAATGTTTTGTATCAACTAATCACAATTGATATTGATGAAACCCTGAAAGTTTTTTAATTAAATATTTGATACACGACATTTCTTCTGACAATGTCTGACATTTCCTCCTTTATTGTAGTGCTCTATACACTCCTCTACAAAGGACACGCTCAAGGTGATCAAACAGTTTTAACTTTCTTGTCTTTGTTTTTAATTATTCTCTAAAAACTAATCTCAACCTACTGCATCATGTTTCTTTTTACTGTATGTACTGACACAGATTGTGTCTACCATATTTCCTAAAAGTGTTTTTCATTCCTAACTGTATGTTCATGTTGCTTCTAGATGTTGTGCTGACTACTGACCCCTACTGGTCACCTTTGTTCACTGGAGAGTCTGTTACCTTCATATGTGACATGAAGGAAGGAGGAGACACTGACTGGGTTTATAAAATCTACAAGGATGGACGAGAATTTATTCCCTACAGCACACATCAACGATACACATTAAATTATCTGTCTACAGGTGACAGTGGTAGATATCAGTGCTATGGTTACCACCTGAGATTACAACAGACAAAGTGTAGTAATACTGTCACTTTAACTGTATCAGGTAAGACCTGGATATTTTATCAACACCAATTAATGATTCCTCTTGAACTATGCATATCAAACATACAGCCTTAACAGTTTTTATAATAATGTCAACCTTTGACCAGAACCTTTGACAGAATTACAACATGTATGATCTTTCATATAAAATGAAAGGAGTTGCAGGAAACATATGAATAAGAGGGATTCCCAGGTGGAGAGCTGTTGCTTCAAATTTTAGGAATAGGAGGAATTTAGATTTAGATTTAAAAGAAACAATACTATACATATTACGTTTAATGTATTTCTTTGTAACAGCAGATAGACCCAGGGCCACACTGACAGCAGGACCAACAACCATACCAGTAGGAGGCAGAGTGACACTGATGTGCTCTGTGGAGACCTCTGCTGGATGGAAATATGAGTGGTTCCAAAGTATCCCAGGATCCTCTGATGTTCAAGTCAGAACAAATGATGGAGAAAACAGAGTTATCAGTGTGTCACAAGGAGGAATCTACTGGTGCAGAGGAGAGAGAGAAAAAACTGTTTACTACACTGTTCCCAGTGATCCAGTCACCATTGAGATAACCTGTAAGTCCAGTTATTTAGTTAGAAATATTCATGATTCATGATTATCACAATGTTTAGTTTTCTCTGTTGATTTCATGTTTCTGTTTGTGTCCCAACTGTTCATATCTGGTGGAAACAGTTTCCAACAAGGCTGTTGTAACACGACAACCCAACTGGCCTCAGATATTCAGAGGAGAGAAGATCACTCTGACATGTGAGGTCCAGGGAGGTGAAGACACTGAGTGGAAGTATGAATGGAGAAGACCCAGGTCATCTATAGACTGGACATACAATAAATACTGGACTTTCACTGCTTCTGAGTCCAGCAGTGGAGACTACATGTGTAAGAGTAGACGCAGAGATGACTCATATTCTTCAACAGAGTGGAGTGAAGCCATCACATTGTCAGTATCTGGTAAGTCATGTTTGTTGTTGTCTGTTTTGGTCCTTGCATAGAACACATTACAAAGTGTCAGAAGTGTGTCATGTCTTCAGTCTAACCATGAGTTGCACCTGATCGTCAGTAGCTGATAAATAGTTTGTCCTGAAGGCAGCCAGTCTGTAGAATGAATGGTCAGTCAGCATAGGGATGACAACAACATCACTTCAGTTAAAATAAATGTAAGAATTATTACAATTACAGTTTTATTAGACAAAATACACATTTAACTGTTAAAACAGTGTTGACTCTGTGATGACCAGATACCAGAGAATGAGTTGTGTAAAGATTAGACACAAGCTCTAGGGAAGGTCTAAAATCTATCCAGTATTTTGATGCAACAAATGTCCATTCACAGGATAATAGTAAAGGTTAGTTAGACTGACGAAGGACCTGACAAAACAAAAATACATAAAAAGTAGTAATAATTTTTTATATTTTCCTGTTCTATTCTATTATTTCATTAAACAAATAGTAACAGGAGATTAACATTACATTCTGTGTTCAAAATACATTAGGAGACACTGAGTGGGAGTATGAATGGACATCTACCAGTTCATACAAACCTCCAAATCTAAAGGAATTCAGGATTAAATCTGCTTCTTCACTCCACACTGGTGTTGGGCCTGGATACTAAGGCACTCAATATTGGGGTTTTGCTATCAAAAATAATTATTAATTATTAAATAATTGGATCTGAATTACCAGATCACCTCAGGGTACCACCCTTCTAGGAAGGGAAAAGATAGCCAATCAATCAAATCAGTCTCATAAATTATACTAAATTGTCAATTTGGATTTCTGATCAATAATTATCTTAATAACTATAACCAAAATTACCATGTTAACTAGTTAAAGTTAAAGGAATTTAGAGTTCTTGGCAGTGTAGAGGTTGGCAGTATTCACTCTTGTGCAACACTAAACAGACAACTAGTATGTTTAAAGGACATTTATTACAAGAATAAAAGTAAACATACAATCTAACTACAGAGTACGATGACGTGCCGACGGTGGCGAAGATGGCGGCATCTGGAGGAAGGGAGCTAAGACGTATATCTGTTGATCGTGAGTTTCAGGCGGATGGCAACAACTGGGCTGTGAATGGTCAGAGGTTGGAGAGTGACGGTTCAGGAAGTGAGGATGGAGAAATGGATGTTGGGCAAGGAAGTTTGGAAAAGTGGAAGGTAGTAGTTAAAAAAAAACGGAAAAATAAAGATAGAGACGATTCAGATAATGGTGACATTGTTAAGGAAATAAAAACGATGAAAAGGAATGAAGATGAGTTCAAAGTATTTATCAAACTATTGCAAGAGGGAAAAACTTTTGACGAGTGGAGTCCAATCCAGCTAACTAAAACTCTACATAAAGAAATTGGGGAGGTAAGATGCGCTAAAAAATTGAGGAATGGCTCTTTACTGGTAATATGTAAAAATGAGGAACAACAACAGAAAGCAATAAAGATAGATAAACTAAATGGACAGCGAGTGAAGTGTTCAATGGCGTATGGGAAAAAGTTTGTTAGAGGTGTAATCTCAGGGATTCCTCTGAGTGAGTCAGTGGATTCAGTGAAAGAAGGAATAAACAATGTTAAAATAAGGGAAGCAAAACGACTTAAAACCAGAAGGAATGGAAATATATGTGACAGTCTATCAATAATGTTGACTTTTGAGGAAGATAAACTCCCGGATAAAGTGTTTATTGGGTATATGAGCTATGATGTCAAGGTTTACATTCCACCACCACTGCGGTGTTTTAAATGTCAAAGATATGGACATGTAGCGGCAATATGCAAGGGTAAGCAAAGGTGTAGCAAATGTAGTGGTGATCATGAATATGGAAGGTGTGAAGAGGGGGTAAAACTAAAATGCTGTAATTGTGGAGGAGAACATAGCGCAGCATATGGTGGATGTGAGGCTAACAAAAGAATGCGGGAGGTACAGCGAATCAAAGTGGTTCAAGGTGTTTCCTTTGCAGAGGCAACTAAGAAAGTCCCTAGACCTGTACCGATAGAAACGGTAAGCCTAAAGGATGGAGCTAAAGGTGTAAGGGAATGTGCAAAGTGTGATAAATTAAAAGAAGATACAATGATTGTGAGTAAAGGTGACTTTGTGCTCTTTATGGCTGACATAATCAATTGTTCAGCACAGTCCAATAGTAGAACTGAAAGAATTAAAATAATCGTTAAGTCAGCCGAAAAATATCTGGATGTAAAGGGAATGTCTTGGGAAAGCGTAAGAGACATTCTTAAGGATGAAGCACAACAATCACAGACATGGGGTGGGGCTGCATAATGGTTTTAATTATACTTCAGTGGAATGCTAGGAGTTTAATTGCAAATGGTCAAGAATTCAAGAAATATGTTGAAAGTTTAAAAGAAAAACCTAATATTATTTGTATACAAGAAACCTGGCTTGTGCCGAAGTTGGATTTTGTGATAAAGGGATATAATTCTATAAGGAAAGATAGGGAAATAGGTAAAGGAGGAGGAGTTGTAATTTTTATACAAAAGGGAATTCAGTATAGAGAGATAAAGAAGGGGAATGACTTGGAATACATTGCCACAGAAGTATGGTCAAGTGAAGACAAGATGACAATTATACATTTTTATAACCCGTGTAGACAAATGGAGATAAGACAACTGGAGGATATTTGGAAGGATTTGACAGGGAGAATTATCAGGTGTGGGGATTTTAATGCGCATAGTACATTATGGGGAGACAAGGATGATGTGAATGGAAATGTAGTGGAAGAATTTATGGAAGAGAAAGAGCTAGTGTGTATAAATGATGGATCTGGTACCAGAATAGATGTGGCAAGGGGTACAGAGTCAGCAATAGATCTAACTATTGTCACAAAAACCATTGCAGATAAATGTGATTGGAAGGTACTGAGGGAAAGCACAGTAGGGAGTGATCATTATCCTATTAGAGTTCAGATAGGAGTGGAGGTAAGGAATGAATATGAAGTAAGAGAAGAGAGATGGGTTTTAGAAAAAGCAGATTGGGATAAATATAGAAAAGTTAGTGATTAAGTGTTACTGTCTATTGATAAAAACCAGGATATTGAGAAATTGTGTAATGAAATTAGCAGTGGAATAGTTGTTGCAGCAGGAGAATCAATTCCTAAAACCAGGCCTAAGACATTAAATAAAATAGTACCATGGTGGACTAAAGAATGTAAAGAAGCAATTAAAGATAGAAACAGAGCGTTTAAAGAGTTAAAAAGAACACACAATTTTAAAAATTTAGTTCAGTATAAAAGATCTCAGGCAATTGTTAGAAAAACAATAAGACAAGCTAAAATAAAATCATTGGAGAAAGTTCTGTGATTCTATTGGTCGAAATACTCCAGTAGAGAGAGTTTGGAACATGATTAAAAAAATGAAAGGGAATGGACGGGAATATGAATACCCAATGCTGGTTGAGGGACAAAGAAATATCACCAATAATAAGGAAAAAGCAGAGATTATGGCAAAAACATTAGTCAAAGTGCACAGCACAGCGAACTTAAATCATGAAGAAAGGAGAGGAAGAGAAGTAACGATTGAAAGATATCAGCACGTGTTTAACAATGAGGATAGCGAAGAAGGGGTGTTGGATGTGTTATTTACAAAAGTTGAACTCAATAAGGCATTGAGTAAATTAGGTAAGTCATCTCCAGGGAGAGATAAAATATGCTACTCCATGTTGGAGAACTTAAGTGATAAGGGGAAGGATGTTTTGTTAAGTTTATATAATAAAGTATGGATAGGTAGTAGTATTCCAAGAGTATGGAAGGAGTCCATTATTATTCCTATTAGGAAACCTGGAAAAGATCCCCAAAGGGCGAGTAATTATAGACCTATTGCATTAACGTCCCAAATGGGGAAAACTATGGAGAAGATGATCAATGATAGGCTTACATATTGGGTTGAAACCAAAGGATTATTGCAACATTATCAAAGTGGATTCAGGAAAGGTAGAAGCACCATGGATCCCATTGTATGTCTTGAAGATACAGTGAGGAAGGCTCAGGTGAATAGAGAATCTGTAGTGGCAGTGTTTTTTGATATTGAGAAGGCATATGATATGTTGTGAAAAGAAGGTATACTGATAAAGCTAAAAATATTGGGAATAAGGGGAAGAGTGTTCCAGTGGATAAAGGGGTTTTTATCTGATAGAACAATTCAAACTAAAATAAATGGAAAACTAAGTGAGAGATACAATGTGGAGAATGGTGTCCCACAAGGAAGTATAATTAGTCCACTGTTATTTTCAATAATGATTGATGATGTTTTTAAAGATGTACAGAATTCAGTTGGGGTGGCATTGTTTGCGGATGATGGAACAATGTGGAAAAAGGGAAGAAACATAGATTTTGTGGTCAATAAGATGCAACAGGCGGTAAACAAAATCCAAGAATGGGCTTGTCAATGGGGGTTTAAAATATCAATAGACAAAACAAAGACATTATTCTTCTCTAGGAAGAAAATACATGTAAATGTAAAAATCAAATTATCTGGAGTAGATTTAGAAAGAGTGGAGTTCTTCAAATATTTGGGAATATGGTTTGATAAACGATTAACCTGGGCAATACATATCCAAAAAATTATTGACAAATGCAAGAAAGTGTTGAATGTGATGAGGTGTCTTGCGTGGAGTTGAATGGGGAGCAAGTAGACCTGCTTTAAAAGCTATTTATACAGGACTGATAAGGTCAGTATTTGATTATGGGTGTATAGTGTATGGGTCTGCTGCTAAAACATTACTCAAAAAATTAGATATCATACAAAATCAAGGTCTGAAGCTCTGCTGTGGGGCAACTAAGACAACGCCAGTGGCTGCAGTCCAAGTAGAGATGGTGGAAGATGCCTCTCCACCTTCGAAGAGACCAGCTATCTATAGTGTACTGGGCAAATCTGAAGGGTCATAGTGGTAAGCACATTAGTCAGTCAGTTTTATTTGAATGTCAAGAAAGAGAGAATGAGCTAATTAAAAGTTTTGGCTGGACCATAAGGGAAAAAATAATAACTATAGGAATCAGTGCTCTGGAAATAAGTCATGTAGTAGCATATCCAGTTTCTCCCCCCTGGCTAATGTCAGAGATACCAGTTGACTTGGGCTTATTAGAGGAAAAGAAGAATGTGAGAATTGATCTCTACAAGGTACAGAATTACATAGATAGTAAATATAAAGAAGCAGTCATTTTATATACCGATGCATCTAAGCAGACTGATAAAAGAATAGGAGTTGCATATGTTATCCCTCAATTAAACATTGAATTTGCGAAAAGAATCACTGATAATTTAGCAGTATACACAGCAGAAATGGTAGCAATATGGATAGCTTTACTATGGATAGAGAGCAATAGACCTAAGCAAGCTGTGATTGCATCAGACTCCAGCTCAGCTTTAATAAGCCTTAAACATTTTCACTCTGAATCTAGACAAGATCTAGTGTATGAAATAACACAACTAACTAACAATTTACTGAAGACTGGTAGTGGTACTACACTTATATGGGTTCCCGCTCATATAGGTGTAGGAGGTAATGAGCTAGCGGATAAATGTGCAAAGAAAGCAGCAGGAAAATCGGATATAGAAATAGATATTAAATACAGCAAAGCTGAAATCAAGAGCATAATTAAATCTAAAATAAAAGAAAAATGGCAATTCTTATGGGATAATGAACAATCTGGGAGACACCTGTATAGCATTCAAGGGAAAGTGGGGAGGAGCAGGAATATATGCAGAAGTAAGCAAGAAGAAGATGTAATATCTAGAATGAGGCTAGGACATACAGGATTAAATAGAACTTTATTTATAATGAAAAAACATGTTGATGGATTGTGTGAATATTGCAATAGTCAAGAGACCATAGAACATGTATTTATGTATTGTCCTAAATACCATCAAGCCAGACAAAGATTGATTTCGCAACTTAATGGAAACCAGATGACACTAAATTTACATGAAATACTGCAGAGAGATTCTGGTGAAATTTGTTTTCGTTTTTTGTTTTCTTTTTTGAAGGTAACTGGGTTATTACAAAGAATTTAAAAAGTGTAGGGTAACCTTTTGATCCACACTCCAGTCCAGATGGTGGCGGTAATGCACCAAAAGCTGGTTGCCATCCGCCATATAAAACAAGAAGAAGAAGAAGAAGACGAACTACAGAGTACTTTATACAGGTGTGTGTGTATGTGAGTGTGTGTGTCAAAATGGTCACCGGTTGTGGGTGTATCAAGATGGCTGCCAGTTGTGGGTGTGTCAAGATGGCTGCCAGTTGTGGGCGTGCCAAGATGGCCACTGGGATCTTGAGGTCTTGAACACAAAGGAAACAATGGCTGCTGAGGAGGGACACTCAGACCATGTGCTGGTCAGTAGACATGTGGAATGTGAAAAGAGTTTTATGAGGTGCCAGGTTAGAGGAAGAGTGGTTAGCATGCAAGAGACCCTGAGTCTGTGTGTTGCATAATCTAAACTATCATCAAACCACTATATTATATGTGGCGGCCTTGTAGACAAACAGTGGGGGTAAGTTATCCGACAACGCCACCTGAGGAATTGCACCTCAGGAAATACTCAGCCCTATACCTGGGCTACTAGGAGGTCACACAGATTCGTTACACCAATTATGAACAGGACATGAGACGGACTTCCAAAAATAATGATTCTTTATTACAATATTTCAATAGCTAAAAAAAAGTTAAAAACAGCGCAGCTCTCACAACCTGAGTGTCAATTATACCACAATAATCTCAATAAAACAAACCAAAACAAAAACACAGAGCTACAGCTTAGCGAGGTGGGCAGACTAAAACAACTCAAAACCACAAAAGAAAACTACAAACCAAATTACCACGTGCCACAGCAAAATTAGGGGGATGTGAAATGGGGACCTCCACCAGGGGCGTCTGCCACACACTGCACCAGCTCCTACCCTGGAAAGAAGGAAAGAAAATTATGTGGAGAGACACTCAAGGTAGGTGCTACACAATTAGTTAAAACAGGAGGTCCGTCCTAAGACGTGCAATCCTCACACCAAGAAATATAAACAACTAAATATCTAAATATTCAAAGAAAATTCACAAAAATATAGCTAAATAAACAGCAAATTTGTAACCAATTAGCTAATGAGAAAATAATCAAAATATATATCGTTAACACCTAAAAAAAAGAAAATCAAACCCCAAACTATTTTAAACAACTAGCCCACAAAGGAGCAACCAAATATGCTGATTGAGTGGGGGTGGAGCAACGCTCAACCTGCCACATATAAACAACTCAATAAAAACAAATATCACATCAAGCTTAGCGTAGCTTGACTATGCCCAGTTGGTGGAAAATCCATTTCTGGTGTGTTGTTCCTTTAGCTGGTGGTTGCTGATGGAAATCCAAACTGGGAAAAGCTGTAGTCCTTGCTGTGTGTTCCTGGCTAACTAGCCATGTGGCTCCTGCTGTTTGGGAGTTTAGCCTGCAAACATTTTGTTTGTTCATGTCCCAACACTGGAAACTACAAGTGTAAAGGCAAAATGAAAACTCATCAACAGTCTTCAACAGAGTGGAGTGATTCCTTCAGATTGGTTGCATTTGTATCATATGTTTAGAGATAGCAGACAAACAGTGAGATAAATAATGCCAACTTTACAAGAAACATACTTTGAATGTAATCTACCATCAGTACATTCAGTAAAAGAAAAAAATCTCTTTCAACAGATAAACTTGTCCTCTCTGTGTCTCCATCATGGCTGAATCCTGGAGCCTCAGTAACTCTGAGCTGTGAGCTTGAACATCCATCTGCAGGATGGAGGTTTTACTGGTATAAAGCTGTTCCTGATCTATCACACAAGTATCCATCTTACAACTATGAGCTGCTTCCTGGTAGCATCAGTGGAACTGAACAAGATTCCTACATCATTGATGGACAGACACACACAGCAGGATATGTGTGTAGAGCTGGAAGAGGAGACCCAGTGTTTTACACTGATTATAGTCGACCTCAGTTTGTCTGGTCTGGAGGTCAGTTTCTATGTTTGATTATGGATTTCTTTACCTTTCTATTAACCCAGGGTTTACTGGTTTGCTTCCAGTAAAAGGTGTCTTAAAAGACATTCTTTAAGTTACTCTCTTAACTTTAAATTCAGGACTTAAGCTCACTTTGAAGTATTTGTCCAGCTGAGTCTAGTGTGTTTTCAATACGAAAGTATTATATGTACAATAGATGTCATGTTGTCTGACTCTTTATCATGGTTCATTTTTCAGATTTCCATTCAGCAGCGTCTCTCTCAGTGAATCCTGACAGAGTGCAGCACTTCACCTCTGACTCTGTCTCTCTGAGCTGTGAGGGAAACTCTACTGAGTGGAGAGTGAGGAGGTTTACTGATGATGGCTTCCTGTCACACTGTTCTACCTGGGGGACAATGACTGGATCAACATGTAATGTTAATAGGTTAGGGGACAGTAATGCAGTGTACTGGTGTGAGTCTGGATCAGCTTTCAGCAACGCAGTCAACATCAGTGGACAGAGTGAGTTTTAATCACATGTTACTGTCATCACCCTGCATCTGCTGATCTCTACATTAAATGTCATGTTGTTTGACTGTTTTCCAGCTGGTGATATTATCCTGGTGAGCCCTGTCCATCCTGTGACTGAGGGAGATTCTGTTACTCTTGGCTGCAAGTTGAAGACACAAAATGTTCTTTCTAATGTGTTTTTCTATCACAATGACAAACTCATCCAAAGTGATACCAGAGGGGAGCTGATCATCTCTGCAGTGTCAAAGTCACATGAAGGCTTCTACAAGTGTCAGTCCTCAGGAAAACAATCAGCACAGAGTTGGATGGCTGTAACATGTGAGGAATCTGTTCAGTTATTATTGATAGAACAAGGGATCTTTGTAAATTGTGCTGATGTCATTTTTTACTTGCTACATTTAACTGAATCCCATCATTTATTTCCAGCAGTGTCCAGGTCTGAAAGCTCTTCATTTCTTCTTCCATTGATCGTTGGACTGGTTTGTGGAGTTTCACTGATTCTTCTTCTGCTGCTGTTGTGTCTCTACAAACAGTCAAAGGGTGAGAACGTTTCCTCCTGATATTAGATTGATTATAGTCTAATGATCAACATCACTGATGTAATCTGATTACTCTCTGAGTACTGTGAATTCAATTGAACAGTTACATTAAAATCATGTCTCTTTTCACAGATTCCTGCTTTATCAGGTTGGTCCAACACTCCTCTGTCTCATTTTCAACGTACTAGAATTACTTTCAGTGATTCTTATTAAATCAACTGTATTCAAATGTTTTGCTTTCACCAGGTCTCAGAGCACAAATCAGAGCTCTGCTACAGACCACATGATCAACCAGGATGAAGGTCAACAGAGTGAATATGCTTCTCCTCTCCACGGTCAGCCTTAACCCTGACTTTTGTTTCTGACTAATCTTTAATGAGAACAGTTTTTCTTTTTCTTGTGATCTGATCTGAACCATTCCATAACTCACATAATGACATTAAATCCAACCTTGGCTTGATTTTATTCTGTAGGTGATGCTTGTCTCTATGAATCAATCAAAGACACTGAAGACACTGAAAATGGTACAGTATGTTCAGTAGTGAGGAAAGGAAAGAAGGGGACCCTTTAGGATTATGTTCATTTATGCATTAGTGTGGGAAATGAAATTAATTCAATAGATAATCTGTGTTATTCAGAAATCCTAAGAATATGACGAATGCGCCAAAGTTCCTCCTGAACTTTGTGCAGGTCTGATCCACATCTGCTCTAAGGCTTATTTGAGTTTAATGCAGCTGATGAGGTTTGACCAGTTATTAAATCTAAGAACTATTCCACCAGTACATTCCATGTTTTGTGTGTGAAAATTACAATTATTATTAGTTCAAGCTCAGTGTGTTTTTTACGGAGCCCCTAAAGGGAGCTGGGGGAAACTTAAATATCAGATAACATTTTTCAACAAACTGAATTCTAAAGGATTTAAACACTTTTTCTTGTTAGTGATTCGTATTTAACATGAATCAGTTTTAAATACTAGAATGAAATGATTTTCTGTAAATGACTGAAGTTCAAACATGTCACTATATTTCAGATGAATCCAGGGATGCCACATATTCTTTGATTGAGCTTAAAAACATCACTAAGAAGGGTGAGTGTTTTATGTAGAAACAACCACATCCAAGATATAGAACAAACAGTAGCTGAGACACTTTTCTAGAGCAGTAGCATCTAAATAACAGATAATATCATCTGATCCTTTGAACAGAGAAGAAACAGAAACCAGAGGAGAGCTGTGTTTACTCTGCTGTGAAGATTGGTTCATCTGCAGGTATGATTCATTCCAACAGTCCTGACTAGACAATGATCCTTCTTCTGTGTTGTACAGTTGAAACCTGAAGTGTGGCTTTTGTTTCAGATGACGGTCTGATGTATGAACAGGTTCTCTTCCACAATAAAGGTAAAGCCAAGAGAGACAAAGGTGAGTCAAGTCTCCGTCCACCTGCAGCAGTGATTGTTGGAACAGGTTGATCTTAATAAGTAATGTGACTCACTGGAACCTACTTTAGCTAATATTACAACTTAGAACATCTTGTCTCTTCTATTTTCTTCTGTGCAACATGTTCATTATACACTTTTGTACAGAAGCAAATCATATTAATCATTGTGTTGCCTGTTACTGTCAAACATTTTGAACTGATCTCTTTCATGACAGGAATATCTGCTCCTGCAACCGCTGATGAAACAGTTTATTCTGAAGTCAAACCAGCAGAACATAGGGGTAAATCGTCTTCATTCTGATTTGCTGAATAATCCTGGATCTTTTCCTTCTTTGGTTTGGCTCCTGATCAGTAAACAGATTGTTATCAACAAAACCAACTAAACAAAGAAAAAAATAAAAACTAGATTTTTATATTAATAGCAAATCATATACAAATGCTAACATTTATGAAAATTCAGTAAGGCTTCATCAGGTTCATGAAGTTAGAGATCTTGGTCAGTGTTGGTGTCTCAAACCCTTCAGTTTCACTGGTAATGTTATGGAGTTAATGTATAAAGTATCTAAAGTAATCTAATCTAATTCATTCATTCATTTTCTGTAATGAATGGAGCAGTTCACTGTGATACTGCACAATCCAGCAGACAGGTTGGAGTGAAGCTCTGATATTGAAGCTCTTTGGTTGCAACACATGACCAGGAAGACAAATTAATGACTTAATGACACCTTCTGCTGGTCCTCAGCTGTAAACACAAGCTGGGATTAGGGATGCTCGATATTGACAATATCCGATATTCCGACATTGTTTTACTCTTAATTTCCGATACCGATTTCACCCCATACCGATATATGCAGTCATTTTACACCAAAATTGTTTGGTAACAACATAACATATCACCTATTATGGAATTAACACATTATGCCTAATTTTATTGCGACGTCCCACTGGATGCAAACATAAATGCAACATGGCTTTTCAAATGTAAACACTGTCTGTGCAAAACAACCGAAAAAAGTGCCAAAAAGTACACTACAGACAATATCAAAACAAGGAAGACAAATATAGCGTATAACTCCACATGATTCTTCTTGAGGTGGGTCAACAAATAAAGCACAGTTACTCATTGTGCAGCTCGTGAGCCATATGCGGCTTGTCAAGCTATAACTGGCGGCTCGCATGGTCAGTATCACACTGCCACTTGCCTTTAATTGCAATCCACTGTTTACTGACAATGCTACTTAAACTGCCATCTCGTGGCGATAAATTGTAATACACTATATTACCCAAAGTATTCGCTCACCTGCCTTTACTCATTCTATGAACTGAAGTGCCATCCCATTCCTAACTCATAAAATTGAATATGATGTCGGTCCACCTTTTGCAGCTATTACAGCTTCAACTCTTCTGGGAAGACTGTCCACAAGGTTGAGGAGAGTGTTTATAGGAATTTTTGACCATTCTTCCAAAAGCGCATTGGTGAGGTCACACACTGATGTTGGTCGAGAAGGCCTGGCTCTCAGTCTCCGCTCTAATTCATCCCAAAGGTGTTCTATCGGGTTCAGGTCAGGACTCTGTGCAGGCCAGTCAAGTTCATCCACACCAGACTCTGTCATCCACGTCTTTATGGACCTTGCTTTGTGCACTGGTGCACAGTCATGTTGGAAGAGGAAGGGGCCCGCTCCAAACTGTTCCCACAAGGTTGGGAGCATGGAATTGTCCAAAATGTTTTGGTATCCTGAAGCATTCAATGTTCCTTTCACTGGAACTAAGGGGCCAAGCCCAGCTCCTGAAAAACAACCCCATACCATAATTCCTCCTCCACCAAATTTCACAGTTGGCACAATGCAATCTGAAATGTACCGTTCTCCTGGCAACCTCCAAACCCAGACTCGTCCATCAGATTGCCAGATGGAAAAGCGTGATTCATCACTCCAGAGAACGCGTCTCCACTGCTCTAGAGGCCAGTGGCGGCGTGCTTTACACCATTGCATCCGACGCCTTGCATTGCACTTGGTGATGTGTGACTTGGCTGCAGCTGCTCAGCCATGGAAACCCATTCCATGAAGCTCTCTGCGTACTGTACTTGGGCTAATCTGAAGGTCACATGAAGTTTGTAGCTCTGTAGCAATTGACTGTGCAGAAAGTCGGCGACCTCTTTGCACTATGCGCTTCAGCATCCGCTGACCCCTCTCCGTCACTTTACGTGGCCTACCACTTCGTGGCTGAGTTGCTGTTGTTCCCAAACGCTTCCATTTTGTTATAATAGAGCTGACAGTTGACTGTGGAATATTTAGGAGCGAGGAAATTTCACGACTGGATTTGTTGCACAAGTGGCATCCTATGACAGTTCCACGCTGGAATTCACTGAGCTCCTGAGAGCGGCCCATTCTTTCACAAATGTCTTGTTTCACAGTCTGCATGCCTGAGTGCTTGAATTTATACACCTGGGGCCAGGCCAAGTGATTAGAACACCTGATTCTGATCATTTGAATGGGTGAGCGAATACTTTTGGTAATATAGTGTATATTTCACGCAGCTGAATCACGGAAAGCACGAATGAAGGTGGCCATGTGGCATTGTTTACAAAACTTGACTGCAACCACATTTGCAGGCAGGCGACTTAAGCTCCGATAGCTAGTGTAAAACACAAAATGGACCGGTTTTTAATAAAAAAAAAGAGACAGAAACGAGCTCGTTAAAGTAAATCTGGGCTTAAATGAAAACGTATTGACGGTGTTATTTGTTTTTTGTGGAATGTCCAATTTGTATGTTGTCGTAAAAGTGGCTCGCCTTTTGATTTTGCACTGCCAATGTGGCTCTTGTGAAAAAAATAGTGAGGATCACTGGATTAAAGGAAGACGCCTTGTTTCTTCCTCTCATAACCACCTTTGCTTTGCAGTCATTACAAATCGCAAATTTACTGTTAGTAGGTGACACTTGGAAATACTTTAGCGACCTAGAGACTAGCGTGTTGTTATTATATCCCCGAAGAACTGTGGAGCTTACAGACCAATCTTATTGTTAAATAAGATTAGAAAGATTATAAAATATTAGCAAAGGTCCCCTAGCCCAGTTGTTACATCCCCATGGATGCAGACATTTGACAGAGTAGAATGGGGCTACCTTTTGGAGACCTCGGGGGAAATTTGTATTTGGGGCAACCTTTGCATCTTGGATCAAACTGCTGTATTCTAGGCCCTCAGCTATGGTTTTGACAAATAACATGGACTCTGAGCCCTTTGAGCTATATTGTGGAACCAGTCAGGGATCCCCCTCAGCCCTTTTCTTTTTGCACTGGCTATTGGGCCCTTGGACATAGACTTATGTCTAATCATTCTATACCTAATAAAAGCAAGGCAGACAAGGAACAGTGTCACAACTACTATTCCCACAATCCTCAATCTGTTCCAAAAGTTTGGTAAGATTTCAGGTTAGAAATTGAACCTGAACAAAAGTGAGCTATTCCCATCCTGTGTTTATTCACTGTATTCATACTAAAATGCATTACATTCATAAAATTCAAGGTCTTCGTGTTGTTCAAATGGAATTCAGTGTTGGTGCCTCACACCCTTAATTTCACTGATGATGTTACAGAGTTAATGCATCAAGTATTAAGAGAACGAAGATCATAGAAAGCTCAGTCTCCTCTTCATCACCACTTGATCTGGTTTAATTTAGTTTGTTGTTTTATTTCAGGTCCATAAAGAGAGGAGCATCATCAGTGTAACAAGAGAAGTCTGGACAACAACCTGAAAAACAACATTCATCTGGAAACATGTGTTTGACAACATTTATCAACTGCTGCCATCCAGACATCAGACACACAGTCATTGATGAAGATCATATGAAAGAATGACATCATCTGGATTTAATGTCTGTATCAATGTCAACACTGATGATACTGTCTGATTATTAGATCTATTGTTGTTGCATTGATGTAGTCAATCTGCAGGTTAAATACACCACCTATCTATGTACTGTAATCTATTTAGTCTCATCAGTAATTCAGTTCATTAATATAAGGGAGATAAGGGACTAAGGGCTGATTCTTTATTGTGAGAACAGCATCCAAGATGGTGTGTTGGTCAGGACACAAGAAGGAGAAAAGACCAGCATCTCTTCAAGACAGTGGGGCTTTATTCTGACACACCCATGTACACGGTTCTGAAAAAATAATAAACAATATTATTCCTACCTTGATGCTTTCTTGCGTGTCTTTCACATGAACAGTGAACATAAGTCTATACACAATTATCTCCTGTGTATCCATCCATAATAATCACCTAACAGCCAAGCGCATATTCATATTAGGTACATGATCTAACACCGCCCCCTGCTGCCTACGCGGGGCATAGAAACGAGCGCCCACCAGCGACACACTTGTCCGAAATTCAACGAGCAATTAAGGACTGGAACAATAACAACATTCATGAACACCGGAACCAGAACCAGAAATTCCCCCTGTCCCTTTAACAAGGCGGGGATCAGCTCTAGCCCATTGGCTGCCATTATGTTGTATGCATTACACTGTCCATTTATATTTGATACATGAACTACAGGCAATAATGGTCCCAGAACATTTTTATTTTTAGTAATTTTGGAACTTTACAGGCAACTACTGAATTAGCCATGTGGCTTTAATGTGCCCCTCATTTATACTGTACCTTCTGTGATGTCCTTGCCAAATAAATTAAAATGAGATTTAAAAAATAAATTAAAAGCACAGATCTTCATCAAACTAAGAATTGTAAAGACTTAAAATAAATAAAATGTAGGCATAGAAATGCCATGAGTGCAAAAGTGCAATAAAAATACCATTAGATTTATTACATGTATTCACATAGCTACTACTATTTTCATGGCCGTAAATACAATCCAGGCAATGGCTAGTTAAAATGAACTTAAAGCTATGTCAACTTGTGTCAGTCTGTTCAACTTATTGTTCTGTATGTTTATACTGCTTGGAGAAATGGCGACACATGAGAACGTGCTTCCAGATATTGGTCATTCTTGAAAATGAATAGCTAGCTCCATTTATCAAACAAGCTTAGGGACAGCTAATGCTAGCAGAGCACGCAGTGATAGCCCCCCCCGTCCTGCACATATAATATTTTCATTTCAACACATGGATTGGGGCATGTCTATTTGTTTTAATGAGGTAATACGGGTTTTATTCCATTTTATTTCGTTAATCAATGTTGTTAAGAGAAAGATGTATGCTTAAGGGCACCACAAGAGGGCGCCCCCACCACTGGCGCCCTAGGCGGGCGTCTAGGTTGGCTGTAGGAAGGTCCGGCCCTGAATACACACATCACTGTTGAAGCAGTTAAGGAGGAAATGCACAGCGACATGAACGATGGTACGTTTCTTCATTCACTTAAACTCAGACTATCAACCCAAAACCCACGACAAAAACCAGACCAGGTAATTCTTAGTTCTCTCATCAAACAGGAAAGGGAAATGTTCTTTAGCATGTCTGCCTGGCTGCTGTTCTTTCGGCTTTCACTTCTGGTGGCAGTTTCCTGGAAGTGTTTTTGGTATCCATCAGTGTGTGTCTTCCTGTCCTTTCTACATGTAGTGCTTTTGTTGTGTGCAGCACTGCCACCATGTGTCACAATGAACAGTCTATGGTCACAGTCAGCAGCAACAAGCTCAGCTGAAGACTGGAAGACTTTAGTTAGAGCACATTGTTTTCTGACCTGTAGGTGTCTCCATGAGTAGAAAGAATGGAGTTACTAACTGTCCATTCTGCTACAGGCTTATTTCTATCTACTGACAATCAATGACCTCATCATTTCTAACTGAGCCACCTTGAAAAGAGGAAATGCAGCCTGTGCTTCAAACTAAATGTCTGCTGTTCAGTAGTGTTTTGCTTGAGCTTGGTGAGGCTGATGTGTTGCTAATACAACATTCAGAACTTTTATCGAAAGTATACTGTTTCACTGAATACTGTAGCTGTGTATAAAATGTCTTAATATTTAATGGTAGATAAATATCTTTATGCATGCTCACATTTACCACCACAATACAGCTCTGCTGATACTGTTGATCATATCAGATTCACCACCAACTCTATGTGTTTGTATATACACATACTGTACACACAGAAAACAGTATTACTGCATATGGTATATGTAACAATATATACTGTCTTCCACAGTTTGATTAGTTCTATATTTTCTTTACCATCAAGAGTTAACATAGTTTCTATTTGTTGCTAGACAGGAAGCGCCAACGTGTTAAGCCCAAAGCAGTGGTGTTAAATACAGAGCAGGTTGACACGTAGTGAGGACTCGACGTGACGATGATCTTATAGTGGTGCGAACTGTAACTTCTTTTTTTTTCTCTCAGTTCTTTCTTCCTCTTCAGATGCTGAAGTTGTTGCTTCCTGGTATGAAGTTGAAATCTTTCTCTGAAGCAGAGTGACACGTTGTCAGTGCTGGATGTGAGGATGGGACACACTTTGCTCTGTGTGCTGGGGTTATTGTGTAAGTACATCACTTTCTCACTTTGAATTGTATACATGAAGGAAAATGTTTCAAATGAGAAGAACAGAGTGTCAGAGGTTTGTCTCTCAGAAAGCTTGAACACCACAGACTTGTGGTTTCTATGTTGGTTGTGGAGTTGGTTTGCTTCAGAGTTAAATACACTACTGGACTTTAATAGTGATTGTTTACACTAATATATTTGTTCAATGCATGTACACAATATGTTGCTGTGTATTGTTAATCAGAAACTTATTTTGCTGGTTGCTTTCTTTTCTACTTCCTCTTTATTAACTCAATGATCAGTTTGTGTTAGAGCGATGATTTGTTCACTAAATAGAATACACTGCAACAATATAACTACATAACTATAAAACAGACACATACACACTTCCTCACGATAAAGGAACAGTGCACTGGATGTATTCACTATAACCTGAACAAATATACACACAATGTAAAATGTGATGCAAACTGGAAAGAAGTATTTCCACTAAGTACTTCTGGTTGTCAGTTTTCTAGAATCAAGTGTGAACTGAGTTTGTATTTGCAGTAGGAGGACAGGAAGTGTCAGAGTGTTCTGTGGTCAAACCCAGTGTAGTGGTTTGAGTTTTGTTGAAGACAAAAGGAAGTGGGATGGACTAACCAGTCAGAAATAAAACATTAGCAGAACCCTAGCTTTCTCACACTCAGGGACGGTTTTTGCTATGGGCAATGTGGGCGACCGCCCAGGGCGCAATCTATGTGAGGGTGCACGAGCGACCTAAAAAAAAAAAAAAAATCGCCAGTTTTCTAGACTACCGCTCATTCCCACGTCAAGTTAGTGGACTGGGCGCTGGGGCCCCTCATTGTCACGTCAACTTGCTGCTGCTGAGAGTCATACGGGAGAAGGGGACGGGGGATCAAGTTGCGACTGCAGAGGTTGGCAAAGAGGAGGGGGGCGAGGGATAGACTTTTCCCAGGCCACACAACATTTTATTTAATTCCTAAAATAAACATAGACCTATACCTACATGTAATTAATTGAGTTATGTGAAAAATGACCAAAAAAAAAAAAAAAAAATCAAAAATCTGTGCAGTCATCTACGTCACTCACGTAACATTACAAAAAGTAATGCAAAAGTTAGATGTCGAGTCTTCATCTTCATCTTCATCATGGATCAAAGTAAAAGACCAAATAAGCATCAGGTGCCCAGTTCATTAAAAAGAATTAGAGGAGAAGAGGAGAAACGGGCAAAAGATAAAGGTATGCAGATTTCTATGAGTGACGTGAGTGACAGTAGGCTACAGGCTTAGCCTCTTGCTAATATGTAGCTATAGCCACAGAAGACGACTGTATTTGTTTTTTTTAGTTTTGTTTAACTAGCAACTATTAGAATTAAGGCAATTGCACTTCATACCTGTTGTTAATGATAATGGCAGTTGTAAACAGGGTGAAAAACCCAGGTTGAAAAATCTTATTCTGCCTGAGCACTGAATTATGTTAATTATCTGCTGTTTCTCTATGTACAAAACTGGTGTGTTATCATACCAAAACAAATCAAAACTCGTATGTAAAATAGTTGTATAGTGAAGGAACCTTCCTTTTTTTAAGTTGTTTTTTAGTTAGTTAGTTTTTAGCTTTCTTCAGGGATTTTTCAAGCATGGTTATTAGATCATGTGATGAAGGATTTTTGTAATTTACTTTTTTTGGGGGGGGGGGGGGGGGACAGGGCGTAAATCTAGCCAGGACCGCTTCTGCTCACACTGACATGAATCTTCTTCTTGTCCACACAGTTCACTGTTTGTCTTCATAGACTGCAGTTTCAAGTTTCTCTTGATAGGAACAGGAAGTATTTCTCAGTCAGATCAACAGAGTGTCAGTGCTGGATGTGAGGATGGGACACACTTTTCTGTCTGTGCTGTTGTTGACCTGTGAGTACCAGAGACTTTTCACCAACTATTTAGCTTTGTTCATGTAGGCAGGGTTTTGGCAGGTGATCTGTTCTACTATGTGGACAAAAGTATTTGGCCACACATGTTAATTCTTGAATTTGGGTGTTTCAATCAGACCTGTCTAGGAACCAATCACCTAGCCATGCAGTCTCTTCTTGCAAATACTTGTGATACAATGACACTTGTGACAGCGCCATGTGCAGTGCTACCTTTATGAAATGGGTTTCCATGGCCTAGCAGCTGCATGCAAGCCTCACATCACCAAGTCCAATGCCAGTCATCAGATGGAGTGGTGTAAAGCACACTGACACTAGACTGTGGAGCAGTGGAAACATGTTCTGTGGAGGGATGAATCTTCTCCACAGTTTCTCTGTGTGTCAGTCAGATGGAGGAGTCTAGGTTTGGAAAATGTTACCTGTCTGACTGCATTGTGCCAACTGTGAAGTTGTTGGAGGAGGGATAATGAAGGATGTGCAAACTACCCATCCTCCGTTTTTTCCTGACTACTCTTCTTCGCTCTCCTCTCTGTGTGAGTCAGCAGTCACTACTGATCTCATTAGCTCCCCCTCTAGGCCGTCTTCGTGTGGTACATTCCCTATCTGCACCATTGTATCCTCCAGCAGGCCAGTTTTGTCTTCATATAGACAACCCCAACAATCTTGTTAATATTAAATGTCACATTAGCCCACCTTTGGACTATGATCTCACTACTGCACAGCCTCCTCCCACTCCTGGCCAAACCCTAGTCAAATTCGGACTTTTTAATATCCGCTCTCTCTCCAGTAAAGGACAACTTTTACAGGATTTCATCAGTGACCACAGGTTTGATGTCTTATGCCTAACGGAGACATGGCAACAACATAATGACTTTTCCCAGCTGAATGAAGCATCTCCTCCCGGGTATGTTTATACCAGTCTACCCCGTGCCATTGGACGAGGAGGAGGTATCGCAGTAATCCACTACAAGAAATGGAAAGTATCGTCTGTCTCTATCCCACCCCACCAGTCATTTGAATCTCTGGTCATTCAACTCAATGGACCATCCCCTACTATAATAGCCACTGTTTACCGTCCACCTAAGCCCAACACTGATTTCATCAGTGAATTCTCTACTTTCCTCTCTCACATATCCTCACTTAACCCTACCATAATTCTACTTGGTGATTTCAATATACATCTCGACAATGTGAATAACTCTCTCACGAAAACATTCACATCCTGCCTGGACAGTTTTGGACTACAGCAGTTTATTGACTTTCCTACCCACTCAAAAGGACACATTCTGGACCTGATCTGCTGTTCTGGTACTGCTCTTTTTTACTGTTCTGCAATTGATCTCTGACCATAAGCATATATCATTTAATGTTAACCTGGCACTATTTAAATCTAAACAACCTCGCACCATGTCATTCCGTAATATTAAGGACATTGACCTAACTGCTCTGAATACTGGCATCACTGCACTCCCCCCCCCCCCTTCAACCACTTATCCACTCCCAATGAACTGCTTTTCCACTATAACACTGGACTTCATAATCTCCTCAACTCCCTGGCTCCACTGAAAACACGGACTGTCACCTTCACCCACTCTTCACCCTGGTTCCCACCCGAACTCCGACAATATAAGACTAAAAGACGTCAACTGGAATGCCTCTACGGGAAATCTGGCCTCACCATACATCAGGACATGTTCCATAACCACATTCTCCACTACAAGTCCATGCTCTCTACTGCCAAATCACTTTATTTTGCAAGTCTAATCAATTCAAGTGACGGGAACACAAAGGCTCTCTTTTCTCTGGTTAACAAAACTCTACAACCCCCAGATTCTCTTCCTCCTCACTTCTACTCAGCTGATTACTGCAATGCCATTATGGAATTCTTTAATGCAAAGATTGACACTATTCACCAACAGCTAACTCACAGCACACCCATCTCACCCCTCCCATCTGCCCAAACTTCTATCTCCTCTACATTTTCTAATTTCAGACTACCCTCATTTGCCGACATATCTGACCTCATCAAGAAAGCTAAGCCATCCACTTGCCAGCTCGACCCCCTGCCAACTGGTCTTGTTAGAGCCTCCATAAACTCTCTCACCCCTCTTATAACTGCCTTTGTTCACTCCTCTCTCACCTCTGGACTTGTCCCTTCGTCTCTCAAATCAGCTTCAGTCACCCCTATACTCAAAAAACCTGGTGCAGACCCCAACAATTTGAAAACAACTTGAAAAACCGTTGGATCTCAGATCCATTCCCACCTCTCAAACAATAACCTATATGAACAATTTCAATCTGGTTTTCGCCCTCTACACAGCACAGAAACAGCTTTGTTAAAAATCACAAATGACCTCCTTATGGCTGCTGATTCAGGACTCCTCTCAATCCTCATTCTTCTGGATCTAACTGCAGCATTTGACACTATTTCCCACTTGATTCTCATCCATAGGCTAGCCTCCATCGGTATCTCTGACACACCTCTCAACTGGTTCATCTCGTATCTCTCTGGCCGCACTCAGTTCATTCAGTTAAAAACGTTTACATCCCGCCCATCCCCCCTTTCCTCTGGTGTTCCCCAAGGCTCTGTTCTCGGTCCTCTTCTGTTCATCATCTACCTCATCCCCCTTGGCCAGATATTTCATAGGTATAATATTAATTTTCACTGTTACGCAGATGACACCCAGCTCTACTTGTCCACCAAACCCAGCTCCACATTTCCACCCACTTACCTCGCTGACTGTATTCAAGAAATCAGAACCTGGTTCTCCACCAACTTCCTTAAACTCAACAGTAGTAAAACCAAAATCCTTCTCATTGGCACCAAATCCACCCTATCTGATATAAATAACTTCTCTATTCAAATTGACAATTCCCCCAGACTCTTAACCTGATGGTCCCCAGGTTAAGAGTCTGGGTGTCATCCTTGACACCATACTTTCTTTCCATTCCCATATTAACAACATCACCCGTTCAGCCTATTTTCACCTGCGCAATATCTCCCGACTCCATCACTCTCACCTGAAAATACTGCCACCCTTGTCCATAGCCTGGTCACATCCCGTCTAGACTATTGCAACTCCCTCTTATTTGGTTTACCTGACAAAACTACGCCGCACGCATCATCACTAGAACCCCCTCCATAAGTCAACTAGCTGCCACTGACCTCGCCACTTATTTGGGCTGGAGCCGTACATGCAGCCTCTTATTCATACTCTTTTATTGCTTTTCTGTCTTTAGCATTACATTCATGACAGCTTAATGGGTTCGATGTGAAAGCAACACATTGTACATAATTTATTATTACTATTAAACCGTATTATCACAGACCTTGACTGTCAGCGGAGGAGGACGCAGCAGCTGCAGCGGGGAGCGAACAAATAACTTGTACGAGAGTTTAAAGTATCATCTGAGAAAAAAAAAAAAAAATAGAAAAAAATGGTGAGACCGAAAGCTCAAACCACGAGCAATGAAGCGGGGTCAGCGTTGGAGAAGTTGACCGAAAGTCTGGAGGAGCTTAAAGAGGAGATGAAGGAGATGAGGGCTGCGATGAAGGAAAATAGTATGGAGGCGTTTAAAGAGGAGATGAGGGCTGCGATGAAGGCCATGACGGAGGAATTACAAGGAGCGCTGGAAAATATGACGAGTGAAAACAAGCAGCTCCGGGAAGAGAATGCGAAAAAAGATCGACTGCTAAAGGAGCAGGAGAGCAGAATGGAGGAGCTGGATCAAAAGGGAAGACTAAATGAGGTGATTGTGACTGGCCTCAAGATTAAGCCCCTGACCTATGCAAGGGCGGCTGCGGGCAGCCAGGCGAGTGAACATGATGAGTCGGAGACCCAATCGGTGGAGAAGCAAGTGTCCGAGTTCCTGAGTTCCAAAGGTATCACCGCGGATCTCAACAACATTGAGGCGTGCTACCTTCTGCCCCGGAGAGGTGATGCTGGAAAACGTGCTGTCATGCTGAGATTCACTAACAGAAAATACAAGATCGCTCTGCTTAAGCAGGGCAGGAACCTCAAAGGCACGGATGTCTACATTAACGAGAATCTCACCAAAGAGAATGCAAACATCGCCAGAAAAGCTCGTCAACTGAAAAAGGAGGGCAAGATTCAACACACCTGGACCGCGAACTGTAGAATCTACATCAAAACAAAGGGTTCAACACCAGAAGACATCAAGATAATGCAGATCAGGAGTGAGGATGACCTGGAGAAATACGACCGTTAAGGTATGGCCCACAAACACTCCATGACCACAGCACAGCAAAGGACAATGGTTCTGCAGAACTGAGAGATGATTGAAGAGCACAACTGGCAAACTGATACAGCTGATGACAATCAACTGATCCGCAATGGAGCTGTTAAACTGGTCCTTGAATGCCATTGACAGAGTGTTCTCAACACGGAAGGCGGGTTCTGGTGAATTAAATGCCCGGAGGGGACTTTCCAGGCGGGCTACACCATGGACGGATGGGGAAAGTGGAAAGTCCTGTGCCTTGCTGTTGTACCGGAAAAGTAAGAAAGATGAGCGACAACATCAATGACATCTACAAGGGTGTGGCAAGCATGCGAGCCGAGGGAGCCAGATCTCGGGAGGATTTGGTGAAGATAAGATCTGAAATAAGCGCAGCAGACATCGAGGGCTAACATGGCAAAAACGGGCTATGACACCATCTCAACTAATATATAACCATGAAAATTGTCATTCGGACTACACAGATAATGGACTACAACACGGCAAGCGATTAGAAGGGACTGTTGTTCACTCATGACGGAAGAATATGGACAATGTGCGAACACACATGTAATTCTGTATTTGACTGTCTCAGGTTGAACTGCAGCTATGCTTTCATATTCTGTTGTAATAGGTCAAATGACAAAAAAAAAAAAAAAACTCTAAATTTGTACTCTGGGTAATGGGGGCGGGACTAGATAAGCTTTGGCTTCTCCCGCTTTTCCCTTTCGGCCAGGTCTCTTGTACTCATACTGATATTGATTTGATGTGTGATGATGATTGAATTGACTTGCCGAAATGAATGAGTAAATAAATAAAAAATAACACCAGTCCTGCAACAACTCCACTGGCTTCCTGTCAAGTTCCGTATCAACTACAAAATCCTACTTCTCACCTTCAAGGCATTAAACAACCTCGCCCCTCAGTACCTCACTAACCTGCTCCACATAAGCATTCCTGCCCGCACTCTTAGGTCATCTTCATCACAACAACTCACCATCCCACCTGCTCGCCTGACCACCATGGGGTTTAGAGCATTCTCCCATTCAGCCCAATGCCTCTGGAACACCCTCCCTGAACACATAAAAAATTCAGACTCAGTCACCACCTTCAGACAGGCCTACTCCATTCCATAGTCTCACTTCTATCTCCAATTCTATTTGTAATTTGTATGTAACTATATTATGCTTGTGTGTACTTTAATTGTGTTTATTTTTTGTATTTGAACTGTGTTCTATTTTTAAACAATTTTTGTACGGCGACCTTGAGGGTCATGAAAGGCGCCTATAAATAAAATACATTATTATTATTATTATTATTATTATAATGGTATGGGGCTGTTTGTTAGGGTTTGGGCTAGACCCCTATCTCCAGTGAAGGACAATCTTAATGTTTCAGCATACCAAGACATTTTGGACAATGTTATACTTCCAACTATGTGGCAACAGTTTGGGGAAGGCCCTTTTCTATTCCAACATGAGTGTGTCCCAGTGCACAAAGCAATGACTATAAAGACATGGTTCCATGTGGAAGAACTTGACTGGTCCACACAGAACCCTGAACCCAACCACACAGAGCACCTTTGGGATGACTTGGAACAGAGATTGTGAGCTGGGGCTACTGTGGTTTTGTTAATGTATGGGATGCTGAGCTCTCGTGGGAAGCAATGCTGTATTTGAAGCTAGTCAGGTCTCTCTGCACCCTAGAAAGAGTCATACATTCTGACTGCTGCTATACACGCCTCCCAAATTTAATTAATGATATCTCATTAATAACAAATAATTTTATAATGTATTTGTCAGTTCCTGGAAGTGTTTTTGGTATCCATCAGTGTGTGTCTCTTGTGCTGCTTGTGCTGCATTCTTCCTGTCCTTTCTACTTGTAGTGCTTTTGTTGTGTGCAGCACTGCCACCATGTGTCACAATGAACAGTCTATGGTCACAGTCAGCAGCAACAAGCTCAGCTGAAGACTGGAAGACTTTAGTTAGAGCACATTGTTTTCTGACCTGTAGGTGTCTCCATGAGTAGAAAGAATGGAGTTACTAACTGTCCATTCTGCTACAGGCTTATTTCTATCTACTGACAATCAATGACCTCATCATTTCTAACTGAGCCACCTTGAAAAGAGGAAATGCAGCCTGTGCTTCAAACTAAATGTCTGCCGTTCAGTAGATGACTAGCTGACTATCAGCTTTCAGCCCACAGCAGAGGGGAAGGTTTATTGCTAAACATATTATTCAATGCATCATGCGACTATGTGCATAGTGGAACAAAGTCTTGATAACAGTTCTGTGTTGTAGATTGGAGAACATTGTTTGCATGCATTAGATCAGGGGTGCTCATTACGTCGATCGCGATCGACCGGTAGGTCGTGAAGGTAGTGAGGGTAGATCGCGTGACAATGAAAAAAGTTTTTAGATGTTAGTCTAAAACATTTATCTGTTCCAACTCCAAAACAAACAGCAAGACAAGCGTTCATATTTTATGTCTACTTTATAGTTGCAACATGCCCTCAATTCAGCAGCACACGTCCACAACCACCCCCGACTTCAAAGGCAACTCAAGACTACCGTTCTTAAAGACACAGCGCTATTTTTCTAAAGGTGCAGTGTACCAATTTTTCTTGACAAAGCCTTTAACACTGTAGCAACATGTACGTATGTATGTATGTATGTATGTATGTATGTATGTATGTATGTCCTCTTATACCATTGTAAAAGTAGCTCACAAGCCAAAAAAGTGTGGGCACCCCTGTATTAGATGAAGCTATGCTGATACTATTGATCAGAAATGAGACAGACATAAAATGATATAAATCAACATGCAAATATCACTTACAGTACTTATTGCCTGCATCCTCACAGTTTGACTAGTTCTATATTTTCTTTACCTTCAAGAGTTAACATAGTGTGTATTAGCAGTAGTTGGACAGGAAGCATCAACGTGTTAAACCCAGAGCAGAGGTCTGAGGTTTGTTAAAAAAAGAAGGAAGCTGACAGAGACTATCTTGATACAGAGCAGGTTGACACATAGTGAGGGCTGGATGTGAGGATGATCTCAGAGTGGTTTTAAGTGTAACTTCTTTTTTTCTCTCAGTTCTTTCTTCCTCTTCAGATGCTGCAGTTGTTGCTTCCTGGTATGAAGTTGAAATCTTTCTCTGAAGCAGAGTGACACGTTGTCAGTGCTGGATGTGAGGATGGGACACACTTTGCTCTGTGTGCTGGGGTTATTGTGTAAGTACATCACTTTCTCACTTTGAATTGTATACATGAAGGAAAATGTTTCAAATGAGAAGAACAGAGTGTCAGAGGTTTGTCTCTCAGAAAGCTTGAACACCACGTACAGAATATGTTACTGTGTATTGTTGTTTTTCTTATTTTATCATTTGCTTTCTTCTACTTCCTCTTTATTGATTGCATCATCAATTTGTGTGAGTTTCTTAAAGAGTCTTTTAGTTGCTCTTCTTCTGTTACACTGCAAACAACATAGTAATATTTTCACGAAGAGATTTGTCCACCGAATTAGATACATTCCTACTTCATTTATTACCAGCTGTGTGTGAATGTAGCTACATGTTATAGTCACTAGCAAAGAGCCCAAACAAACAGTGCTGACTGAGTTAACCTGGTATAAGTTAGATTGATGGATATTAAAGGAAGAGTGGTTGAGTCGTGGCCCTGCTCCTGAACCTTCAAACAGACACATACACACTTCTTCACAATAAAGGAACAGTGCACTGGACGTATTCAATATAACATAAACAAATATACACACAATGGAAAATGTGATGCAAACTGGAAACAAGTATTTCCACTAAGTACTTCTGGTTGTCAGTTTTCTAGAATCAAGTGTGAACTGAGTTTGTATTGAGTTTCTATTTGCAGTAAAGAAACTCACAAACTGAAGATGCAGTTAATAAAGAGGAAGTAGAACAAAGCAAATGATAAAATAAGAAAAGCAGCAATACACAGTAACATATTGTGTACATGCATTGAACAAATATATTAGTGTAAATAATCACTATTAAAGTCCAGTAGTGTATTTAACTCTGAAGCAAACCAACTCAACAACCAACATAGAAACCACTCAGCAGAGCCATGCAAGCCGTGTGGAACGGAATTATCTGCATGTCAGCCAGGTATATCAGATTCCCATACAATGCATCTGAACAGGTCAACATCAAAGAGCAATCTGCAGCGAGAGATTGTTTTCTGAGTGTAATCAACTGCACACACATTGCTATAAAAGTGCCATCGCATGTATTTATAAATGTCAACAGGAAACATTTTCATCTGATCACTGCACAGATCATACGTGATGCGCAAATGCAAGTAAACATTGTGGCAGCGTGCCAAAGAGGACATTTTTGCTTTTCATGAAGTTTCATGAAGTTCTTCTCCTTTCCTGTCTTCCTTTATTTCATTTAAATATAATATGAGGGTGTGGACAGGGAGTTGCATATTTAGACATGGGCAGAGAGGGGTCAGGTACACTCGATTGGGATGTACAAAGGAAATGTGCTTCTAAATGCTTCTAAATCTGAGCGTGCACTACGTTTTACACAGAAATCCACGCAAGTCTTTGTACATGAGGCCCCTGGTCAACGACTAATAAGGCATGAAGTGTAAAAGTTACCAACAGTGTGCTGATTCCATAGCTGAAGACTTCCAAACCTCCACTGGCATTAATGTAAAGACATAATGTGTGCAGTGCTACCTTCATGAATGGGTTTCCATGGCCTATGAGCTTCAAGCAAGCCTCATATCACCAAATCCAATGCCAAGCGTTAGATGGAGTGGTGTAAAGCATGGATTCTCTCTATTGTAGTATATTTTGGGTTACTATGGCTAACCTTGTCATTTGTTGATAAAATGTTCGCCATGCGTTATTTGGCTTAAGCGCTGTGTTAATAAACAGTGAAAGATATAACAAAAGTGGTGACAAGGAAGACTGGGCTGAGGCTGCAGTATGCGACGAAGAGGAGTTTCATTTCCATTTTTGTTTTCTCCCTGCCGATGCTTCACGCTAACTGAGTGATGGACAGCACCGATGACTGGGTGTGTCGCCCTGGGTGTTGAGGGGAATGCTACGGCTTTCACCTAGTGGGGAGGAGTGAAGCAGCGAAAAAATGTCTAGGGAAAAATCCATGAGTAATGCTGGTGTACAGGAATTACGCCACAAACGTGCAGGTAGTGAGGGTATGTTGTCCTCACTACAGTGTAGGAACTGCAGCTATACAACTAGTTAAACTCTTCCTTAAAATGATGACTTGAGTCATAGTAATTTTTTGTCGTTCTTTACTGTGGCTCTTTTATCACATCTTACAGGCAAAGAGTGAAAACTGTAACAAAAAACAATACAAATATCACCATTTATTTCTCCCAATATGTGCTTTTCTTCAGTGTAAATAGATATTAATGAAATGTTTTAATTAGAAACACATCAAATTAACTTAAATGCCTTTTAATGTAAATAATATTTTTTAACATTAACTTATGCTTCCAATTATAAAATTATTTACTTACAACATTGCCTCTGTAGCATTTACAGTGTGGATGGCGTACGATGAACAAAAACACATAACTCCCTCTATCAACAGGCAGGAAGTGAACTCTGAACCCAAGTTAAACAGGAAGTGAACTCTGAACCTAAACCTATACCTTCCTGGGCAGGAAGGACATGTTGAAGTAAAGGTTTATTTCAAAATAAAAGTACATACAACATATGCCTTAAGGGCAGCACAGAGGGGGAGAGTACCATACGATCAGGAGCCGGAAATGGCTGGAATTATTGACTACTGGCGTTTCGGCTATTTTCATGGCAGCTAACGGGGTTGAAGAAGGGAAGCTAGTGCAGTCGGTAAAGCCGGGAACTAAAACTTTTAAAGAAATTATGGACACACTGACCAACCATTTTTCACCCAAACCTATGGTGATCACCATGTTTGTTTGCCACCAGTGTTACAGCAACTTCATACAGGACATAGTGGAATCGTGAGGATGAAGGCTTTTGGTTACTTTTGGTGGCCCAATGAGGAGAAACAGATTGAAGAGATAGCTAAAGCTGTCCATCTTGTCACAAGGTCCGAAACAAGCCGCCATTGGCTCCTCTCCATCCCTGGGAGCTTTGCGGGTCCGTTTGAGGACAACATGTTTCTTGTCGCTGTTGATGCACACAGTAAATGGCCTGAAATGACCATCATGAAATCCACCAACACAGAGAAAACCATAGAGGCATTTGGAGAAATGTTCAGCCATTTTGGATCTCCTAAACAGCTAGTCTCTGACAATGGACCTCAACTGGTTTGCCAGGAAATGGATGCTTTTCTGCAAGCTAATGGAGTGCAACACATCAAATCAGCCCCATACCCTCCTGCAACAAACAGCCTTGCAGAAGGTTTGTCCAGACAATGAAACACTAAAAGCATCACAGGGACAAGGAACACTGCATCAGAGACTGCACAAACTACCGAAACTGTCCACATGCGACCACAAAGACATCTCCCGCCAGCTTGATGTTTAATAGAGATCTGCGCACCACTTTTGAGCTCTTGAAACCTGCAGCAGTGAAGGACACTGTGCAAAAACAAGGAAAACAAATTATGTATAGGGAACGATAGGAAATCGAAAACTTAACAAAGTAAAACAGGAAACAGGACACGAAACATGAAACTCAAAACACAACAAACACAGAACCATGACAGTACCCCCTCCTTAAGGGATGGATTCCAGACATCCCAAAAAACACAAAAAACAAAATCCGCAGTCCAAACTCAACAGGGTGGGTGGAGGGGACGTGGAAGGCGGGAACCAGAGAGGCCAGGAGGCCGGGCGAACGTGGCAGAGAGTTCAGGGGGCCGACCGGGAGGCCGGGCCGACAGGGACGAGAGTTCAGGGGGCCGACCGGGAGGCCGGGCCGACAGGGACGAGAGTTCAGGGGGCCGACCGGGAGGCCGGGCCGACAGGGACGAGAGTTCAGGGGGCCGACCGGGAGGCCGGGCCGACAGGGACGAGAGTTCTGGGGGCCGACCGGGAGGCCGGGCCGACAGGGACGAGAGTTCTGGGGGCCGACCGGGAGGCCGGGCCGGAAGAGGATCAGGATCTGGATCCGGCGCGGGAACAGGATCTGGATCCTGCGCGGGAACAGGATCTGGATCCGGCGCGGGAACAGGATCTGGATCCGGCGCGGGAACAGGATCTGGAACATGATCTGGAACAGGATCCGGCACAGGTACGGGAACATGAACAGGATCAGGAACGGGAACAAGAACAGGATCCGGCACGGCAACGGGACCAGGAGCCGGAACAGGATCAGGCACGGGAACGAGACCAGGAGCCGTAACAGGATCCGGGGTCCGAGACACCACGGGAGCGGGACCAGGAGCCGGGGTCCGAGACACCTCGGGAACGGGACCAGGTGCCGGGGTCCGAGCCACCTCGGGAGCTGGAGCAGGTGCCGGGGTCCGAGCCACCTCGGGAGCTGGAGCAGGTGCCGGGGTCCGAGCCACCTCGGGAGCTGGAGCAGGTGCCGGGGTCCGAGCCACCTCGGGAGCTGGAGCAGGTGCCGGGGTCCGAGCCACCTCGGGGACTGGAGCAGGTGCCGGGGTCCGAGCCGGAACGGGAACCAGGGAAGAGGCGGCCCTCGGAGCCGGGACGGGAACCAGGGACGAGGCGACCCTCGGAGCCGGGACGGGAACCAGGGACGAGGCGACCCTCGGAGCCGGGACGGGAACCAGGGACGAGGCGACCCTCGGAGCCGGGACGGGAACCAGGGACGAGGCGACCCTCAGAGCCGGGACGCAGGAGAGTCCGACCTGGGAGCCGGAACTGGAGGCGCAGGACAATCCGACCTGGGAGCCGGAACTGGAGGCGCAGGACAATCCGACCTGGGAGCCGGAACTGGAGGCGCAGGACAATCCGACCTGGGAGCCGGAACTGGAGGCGCAGGACAATCCGACCTGGGAGCCGGAACTGGAGGCGCAGGACAATCCGACCTGGGAGCCGGAACTGGAGGCGCAGGACAATCCGACCTGGGAGCCGGAACTGGAGGCGCAAACACAGAACCATGACAGTACCCCCTCCTTAAGGGATGGATTCCAGACATCCCAAAAAACACAAAAAACAAAATCCGCAGTCCAAACTCAACAGGGTGGGTGGAGGGGACGTGGAAGGCGGGAACCAGAGAGGCCAGGAGGCCGGGCGAACGTGGCAGAGAGTTCAGGGGGCCGACCGGGAGGCCGGGCCGACAGGGACGAGAGTTCAGGGGGCCGACCGGGAGGCCGGGCCGACAGGGACGAGAGTTCAGGGGGCCGACCGGGAGGCCGGGCCGACAGGGACGAGAGTTCAGGGGGCCGACCGGGAGGCCGGGCCGACAGGGACGAGAGTTCTGGGGGCCGACCGGGAGGCCGGGCCGACAGGGACGAGAGTTCTGGGGGCCGACCGGGAGGCCGGGCCGGAAGAGGATCAGGATCTGGATCCGGCGCGGGAACAGGATCTGGATCCTGCGCGGGAACAGGATCTGGATCCGGCGCGGGAACAGGATCTGGATCCGGCGCGGGAACAGGATCTGGATCCGGCGCGGGAACAGGATCTGGAACAAGATCTGGAACAGGATCCGGCACAGGTACGGGAACATGAACAGGATCAGGAACGGGAACAAGAACAGGATCCGGCACGGCAACGGGACCAGGAGCCGGAACAGGATCAGGCACGGGAACGAGACCAGGAGCCGTAACAGGATCCGGGGTCCGAGACACCACGGGAGCGGGACCAGGAGCCGGGGTCCGAGCCACCTCGGGAGCTGGAGCAGGTGCCGGGGTCCGAGCCACCTCGGGAGCTGGAGCAGGTGCCGGGGTCCGAGCCACCTCGGGGACTGGAGCAGGTGCCGGGGTCCGAGCCGGGACGGGAACCAGGGACGAGGCGACCCTCGGAGCCGGGACGGGAACCAGGGACGAGGCGACCCTCGGAGCCGGGACGGGAACCAGGGACGAGGCGACCCTCGGAGTAGGGACGGGAACCAGGGACGAGGCGACCCTCGGAGCCGGGACGGGAACCAGGGACGAGGCGACCCTCGGAGCCGGGACGGGAACCAGGGACGAGGCGACCCTCAGAGCCGGGACGCAGGAGAGTCCGACCTGGGAGCCGGAACTGGAGGCGCAGGACAATCCGACCTGGGAGCCGGAACTGGAGGCGCAGGACAATCCGACCTGGGAGCCGGAACTGGAGGCGCAGGACAATCCGACCTGGGAGCCGGAACTGGAGGCGCAGGACAATCCGACCTGGGAGCCGGAACTGGAGGCGCAGGACAATCCGACCTGGGAGCCGGAACTGGAGGCGCAGGACAATCCGACCTGGGAGCCGGAACTGGAGGCGCAGGACAATCCGACCTGGGAGCCGGAACTGGAGGCGCAGGACAATCCGACCTGGGAGCCGGAACTGGAGGCGCAGGAGAATCCGACCTGGGTGCCGGAACTGGAGACACAGGAGGCGCCGGGGAGTCCGACCTGGGAGCCGGAGCAGGAGACACAGGAGGCGCCGGGGAGTCCGACCTGGGAGCCGGAGCTGGATCAGGAACGGAGCATGGAGTGGCTAGCTGGCAGCTAGCAGGCCGGTGGCTAGCAGGCCGGTGGCTAGCAGGCGCAGGGGCAGAAGCGGGGCATGAGCCGACCCTCGAGGCCAGTGCAGGAGCAGAAGCAGGAACAGGGCATGAGCCGACCCTCGAGGCCGGTGCAGGAACAGGAACGGGAGCTGGAGCAGGAACAAAGGCAGGAGTGGCTTGCTGGTGGCTAGCAGGCCGGTGGCTAGCAGGCCGGTGGCTAGCAGGCCGGTTGCTCTCCACTGCATGGATTGCAGGCTGCCGGCCTGCAGGCCTGCCTCCATGGTGACCACGAGGGCCTGACCTCCCCGTTGGGGCCCTCATGGCCAAACGTGTGCCAGCAAACAAGGGCATAAACTCAGGCATGAGCCATGGCTTACACTCCAACATGCGGTCCCGGTAATAATCCAGAACTTGCCTTCTCTCGTACTCCTCACCAAAAACAAAGTCCGCTGGGTCCTTTAATGGTTGTGTCATTCTGTCACGTCGGGTAGCGAGGAAAGGGATGTTGGACCCAAGTGCAGGACTCAAAGGCAGAGGCAGGTGAAAGCAAGAAGTATTTTAATGAACAAACAGAAACAAACTCACAAAACCCAGATCGCTGCTGACCAGCAGGAATTCCAAAAAAGGCAAAAACTCAAAACTCTGTCAAAACCAGAACTTGGCATGAAGCACGAGGCACAAAACACGAAACGAGGAACAGGTAACATGAACCCACCAACAAGTATGACACAACAAGGGACAAAGGGAAGGCAGGGCTATATATAGACACATGAGGAACAGAGGGATGACGAGGCACAGGTGAAACAAATCAACAGACGAGACCAGGTGAAAACCAATGAACTAATCAAAGGGAACACGAAACAAGGAGACACACAGGAAATCGAAAACTTAACAAAGTAAAACAGGAAACAGGACACGAAACATGAAACTCAAAACACAACAAACACAGAACCATGACAGTAAGATAGTACATGACCCGAGTCAATGGGGCAGAAAAATCCCCAGGCGTCATGGGGAGCCGAAGTAGTCTATCCTCACTCCTAGATTAAGAGGAGTTAAAAAAAGAAATAAGAAAAAGAAGGAGGAGAAGAGAATTTATACAAGTTGTTGTTATAACAATATACAGTTAAAGAAAATGGAAATGTTTATTGGCATTGCTCATGTTATGTTACAGTGAAAATAGAAGTACTTTAACAGACACTCACTAGTTCCGGTAGTAGATCTGTTGTAAGAGGGGATGGAGGTGTTGTGTATTTCCCTGTAGCAGCATCCCCAATGCATGCTGGGTAATCTTGTCACTTGTTGATAAAATGTTAGCCACGTGTCATGTTAGCGGTGCATTATTTGGTTTAAGCGCTGTGTTAATAAATGGTGAAAGATATAACAGCTATGCTGATACTATTGACATAAAATGATATAAATCAACATGCAAATATCACTTACAGTACTTATTGTCTACATCCTCACATTTTTACTTGTTCTATAGCATCAAGAGTTAACGTAATTTGTATTTAGTGTAGCTGGACAGGAAGCATCAACGTGTTAAACCCAGAGCAGAGGTCTGAGGTTTGTTGAAAAAAGAAGGAAGTTGAAAGAGACTATCTTGATACAGAGCAGGTTGACACATAGTGAGGGCTGGATGTGAGGATGATCTCAGAGTGATATGAAGTTGAACTTCATTTTTTTTCTCTCAGTTCTTTCTTCCTCTTCAGGTGCTGCAGTTGTTGCTTCCTGGTATGAAGTTGAAATCTTTCTCTGAAGCAGAGTGACACGTTGTCAGAGCTGGATGTGAGGATGGGACACACTTTGCTCTGTGTGCTGGGGTTATTGTGTAAGTACATCACTTTCTCACTTTGAATTGTATACATGAAGGAAAATGTTTCAAATGAGAAGAACAGAGTGTCAGAGGTTTGTCTCTCAGAAAGCTTGAACACCACAGACTTGTGGTTTCTATGTTGGTTGTTGAGTTGGTTTGCTTCAGAGTTAAATACACTGAAGTATTTACACTGAAATACACACTCTGCGCGATCAGAAAATGAAAACATTAGAATGAGTAAGACGGGAAAGAAGAAGAACTTCATAAAACTTCATGCAAAAATGTGCTCTTTGGCACGCTGCCACAATGTTTACTTGCATTTGCGCATCACGTATGATCTGTACACTGATCGAATGAAAATGTTTCCTGTTGACATTTACAAATTAGTGCGATTTCGCTTTTATAGGAATGTGTGTGCAGTCGATAGCTCTGATTACATTCAGAAAACAGTCTCTCGCTGCAGATTGCTCTTTAATGTTGACTTGTTCAGATGCATTGTATGGGAATCTGATATACCTGGCTGACATGCAGATAATTCCGTCCCACACGGCTTGCATGGCTCTGCTGAGTGGTTTCTATGTTGGTTGTTGAGTTGGTTTGCTTCAGAGTCAAATACACTACTGGACTTTAATAGTGATTATTTACACTAATATATTTGTTCAATGCATGTACACAATATGTTACTGTGTATTTTTGCTTTTCTTATTTTGTCATTTGCTTTCTTCTACTTCCTCTTTATTAACTGCATCATCAGTTTGTGTGAGTTTCTTTACTGCGAATACAAACTCTGTTCACACTTGATTCTATAAAACTGACAACCAGAAGTACTTAGTGGAAATACTTCTTTCCAGTTTGCATCACATTTTCCATTGTGTGTATTATTGTTCATGTTATATTGAATATGTCCAGTGCACTGTTCCTTTATTGTGTCCTTTATCCTTTGTTGTTTTTTCTTATTTTATCATTTGCTTTCTTCGACTTCCTCTTTATTGATTGCATCATCACTTTGTGTGAGTTTCTTAAAGAGTTAACTTGGTATAAGTTAGCTTGACGGATGTTAAAGGAAGAGTGGTTGAGTCGTGGCCCTGCTCCTGAACCTTCAAACAGACACATACACACTTCTTCACAATAAAGGAACAGTGCACTGGACGTATTCAATATAACATGAACAAATATACACACAATGGAAAATGTGATCCAAACTGGAAAGAAGTATTTCCACTAAGTACTTCTGGTTGTCAGTTTTATAGAATCAAGTGTGAACTAAGTTTGTTTTAGCAGTAGGAGGACAGGAAGTGTCAGAGTGTTCTGTGGTCAAACCCAGTGTAGTGGTTTGAGTTTTGTTGAAGACAGAAGGAAGTGGGATGGACTAACCAGACAGAAATAAAACATTAGCAGAACCCTAGTGATCTCACACTGACATGAATCTTCTTTTTGACCACACAGTTCACTGTTTCTCTTCATAGACTGCAGTGTCAAGTTTCTCTTGATAGAAACAGGAAGTATTTCTCAGTCAGATCAACAGAGTGTCAGTGCTGGATGTGAGGATGGGACACACTTTTCTGTCTGTGCTGTTGTTGACCTGTGAGTACCAGAGACTTTTCACCAACTATTTAGCTTCATTATTTGGCCACACATGTTAATTCTTGAATTCAGGTGTTTCAATCAGATCCGTTGTCACAGGTGTATAAAACCAATAACGTAGCCATGCAGTCTCTATTTGCAGACATTTCTGATACAAAATGTGTTCTGAAGAGCTTAGTGACTTTAAGTGTGCTACTGTGATAGGATGGTAATAGGACGGTTCCTGAAATTTTGTCCCTGCTGGATATTCTAGGTCAACCGTAAGTGATATTATTAGAAGGTGGAATAACAGGAACTCAGTCATGATGCAGAATGTAAAATCACAGAGCTGGTCAACGACTGATAAGGTGCATGGAGTGTAAAAGTTACCAACACTCTGCTGATTCCATAGCTAAAGGCAGAGCCATAAACTGTACAGTGCTACCTTCATGAATGGGTTTCCATGGCCTAGCTGCATTCAAGCCTCACATCACCACGTCCAATGCCAGTCGTCAGATGGAGTGGTGTAAAGCACACTGACACTAGACTGTGGAGCAGTGGAAACATGTTCTGTGGAGGGATGAATCTTCTCCACAGCTTCTCCGTGTGTCAGTCAGATAGAGGAGTCTAGGTTTGGAAAATGTTACCTGTCTGACTGCATTGTGCCAACTGTGAAGTTTGGTGGAGGAGGGATAATGGTATGGGGCTGTTTGTTAGGGTTTGGGCTAGACCCCTATCTCCAGTGAAGGACAATCTTAATGTGTCAGCATACCGAGACATTTTGGACAATGTTATACTTCCAACTATGTGGCAACAGTTTGGGGAAGGTCCTTTTCTGTTCCAACTTGAGTGTGTCCCAGTGCACAAAGCAGGGACTATAAAGACATGGTTCAATGTGGAAGAACTTGACTGGTCCACACAGAGCTCTGAACCCAACCCCACAGAGCACCTTTGGGATGAACTGGAACAGAGATTGTGAGCTAGGCCTTCTCACTGCATTCTTCCTGTCCTTTCTACTTGTAGTGCTTTTGTTGTGTGCAGCACTGCCACCATGTGTCACAATGAACAGTCTATGGTCACAGTCAGCAGCAACAAGCTCAGCTGAAGACTGGAAGACTTTAGTTAGAGCACATTGTTTTCTGACCTGTAGGTGTCTCCATGAGTAGAAAGAATGGAGTTACTAACTGTCCATTCTGCTACAGGCTTATTTCTATCTACTGACAATCAATGACCTCATCATTTCTAACTGAGCCACCTTGAAAAGAGGAAATGCAGCCTGTGCTTCAAACTAAATGTCTGCCGTTCAGTAGATGACTTGCTGACTATTAGCTTTCAGCTCACAGCAGAGAGGAATGAGATATGCAGACAAATAGCTCAGTCATCATTTAATCTGCCTTTAAACTAGAATAACAGGGTTCAGTAACATTTATTTCTTAACATTCATTAATTCAGTTTGTCAAGCAGACAACATGACAGCATCACTAAATCTCTTGGAGAGATATTTGTTCATTCAAAGTCTCTAAAGGCCTCAGATTTAATGATCCTCCTCACATACAGTATCTCTAAACACATTCAAAGTGCTCCCCCATGGTTCACATGTTCTTTGTTCTCACTGATATTATTTATACAGAGCAGCACTTCCTAACTGATGTGTGAAAGTGACGTGTGCTCAGATCAACCACTGTGATAGAGTTGTGTTGAAACTATTGTTCTCAGGAGCCAACACATGGCCAGGAAGACCAACAATTCATCCAAGACATTTTAGAAAACTACTCTGTCTACTGTTTCTGTTTGCATGCATACACATATTGTATCTGCACACACCTCCCTTTAGATAACCAGCAGTATGGGTGCAGGTGGAGTGGGTGTAACGTTAAATACACAACAGGGAATAGGATTTTTTTTGCAAAAAAACAAACAAAAAGAAATGTATTCTGTGACTCAATTCAAACCACATATTCTCTGTTCCATCATGATTTATCAGTTTCTACATCTGTTTTATTTCATTGTCTTTTTTTGCATCAAGAGGTAAGTTTACAGTAGCTGGACAGGAAGTGAGACATTTCTCAGTTCTATCTTTGTCTTCTTATGCTGCAGATGAGTTGTTGCCTCAAATGCAAACAGTAAATGTTTCTCTGAAGCAGGAGAAATTAGATTTAATCAGAGAAAACAGTGATTCTGGAAACATTTGGTAAGATTTGCATGAAAACAAGAAGAGAAGAAGTCTCCCAGGTTGTTTGTGGTGTAAATGGTGTCATTGTTTCTGGTGTACTTTCTCATAGAGGGGTTCATCAGTTTAATCAGTCTAGCTTCTGCAGGTTCTTCTGCACTTCTCATCTTAATGATAACCACATTTGATTAGAGCTACAGCTCCTTCTAATGCATCAGAGCTGGGAGAGGGGGAAGGACTTCATCATCATGTTCACTCCTTTTTCTCAACACTATTTCTGTTTTGGTCACTTCCTGTGAATGAAGTCATGGCCACATTTGACTCCAGAGTTTCAGTAGAAGGAGAAGACATGTAGAGAGTGTTCAGTTTGACAGACTTTACACTGGTGAAGCTCAGCTTTGGGATTTCAGATGAAGAATAATCCTATTTTCAGATTGTAGTTTAAAACCTGCATGGATTCCCTCCAGCTGCTGTGCTGAACTTAGTGAGTATGACCAACACAGTCTCACATGTTGACGTATGGTCATGTAGCCCTAACGTCCTACACCGACGTCTAGGGGGCCCCCTCTTCGTCGTTTAACGCCGAAAGGGTAATCCGATAGATTTGAATGCAAATCCCTCATCGTTGTATTTTGACGGAAAGGGGGTTAGCCATCCAGCGGTTTACCTGCGCTGGAAATATGTTTTTTGGCGATTGATTTTGTGTTACAAATGTGTATTTTGCAGTACCGTGCGGCGCATATGATGAACAATCATTGGTGCGGTGAACATTTTCGTGGGGCAGAAACCCTTGTCTTCGCTACCACGACTTTATATATATATATATATATATATATATATATACATTAAAATGACATAATTACTGGAGTTACATGGCTGCATATTTGCTGTAAAACTACTTTTTACTACCTGTTGTGTTTTGTTTGTTTGTTTGTTTGTTTTTTAACTTCTCTACGATCTCATTTTCAACATGCGACGCATAGCAACCGTTGCTATGGGTAAACAAAACCAGCAGACTCTGCCCTAGATATTTTAATATTTTTTCATCCTTGAAAGTAACGGTGCAGATCCCAAATATGTGATCATTTTATTCAAATAACGCCTGTTTGGAAGTTTGCTCTGATGTTTTCGGAGAAGTGAAGCGCCACCTGCGAACCAGGAGCAGCGGGTCATCTCAGAGACGAACGGCCGGCCTCCGTAGGTGATCCGCCGGTCAACCTCCGTCGTCATGCCGGGGTAGAAACCGAGCCGATTAGTGTAAAAATACTACCCACACCCTCAAAGTGAATGCTAATAATGCTGTATTACAAATGCATTCGTTAAACCTGGTGCATTTTGAACTGTATTATTAAAAGAAGGCTTATGAGAGCAGAAATCCTATGACGTAGTTGGACTCATTCCATTCCTGTCTATAGCTGTCCGCCGTAAATTGGCTGCGTTCGGTTTTTGCCGCTCAACCAAACTACAGCAAAGCTTCATAATATTTTCAAATAAACGACTCAAATGCAGTGTTGTGTGTCATTTCCTAACTTAAAACAACTATAATCACTGCCGTTACAAGTTCGGCTGAAGTAAATATTGCATGTGTTCAGCAGATAAACCAATCCAAACCCTGCCTACTGTAAAGGCTCATTTATGCTCCACGTACGGACGTAATTGTACGCGTCCGTTTCAAACGTTGTTACCGTCACTGCTCACATACTTCCATGCGTCCTTTACGTTGGCATAGATGTTAACCAGCACATCCACTAGGGGGCAGCGCAGAGTCAAAGGTTTATGACAACAAACCATAGACTGTAAAAAGAAAACAACAAACATGGCGACTATGGAGGAGGTCTTGATTATGTACATAATAAACAAAAGAAGAAAACGGGCTCGTTGTAAGAGGCGGTGGTCGGTAAGGCCGTTAAATTCATCGCGGCAGGAGGACGGAGAATTTTTCTCTCTCATCCGTCCGATGCGATCTATGGACACAGAGCGCCACTTCCAATATTTTCGGATGTCGGCTGGGGCGTTCGATGACTTGCTGCGCCGGGTGGCCCCTCACATCCAGCACAAACCATCACACAGCGCGCCTGTGAGTAATTCCTTACTAACTCACATAGTCTCTCTTCAAAAAGTTCAGCCATCGTGTCGTCGTCTTCTTCTTCTGTCTCACACTGGCTCTAGGCTCCGTATCGGGTAGTGACGGCAACAGCGCCCCCACGGTTTCCGGTGGTACTGCTCCGTTTGGTGCGTATCCGTAAGCTTTGTGGAAACGGACGAAAAACGGACGAAATGAACGCAGAGTACGGACGAAAGGCTCCGTCCGTATCCGTATGCGTATTTAACGTTGAGCATAAATGGGCCTTAAGCCTACTGAAGCGGGAGAACCAAACTGCATTGCTGTTTGGCGTAAATCTATATTGCGTGGTTCTAAACACATCCTAAATAAACTCTCTTTACTTTTTCTTAACATATGTCGACTTAAAGCAATGTCATCGCTAGTTCGGCAACACTAGATATTCGATGTAATCAGTATATATATCTTTTTACAACCCTATTTAAACATGTGTTTTAAAACTGGAAAAACTACAAATATCACGTGACTTTGTATCAAGCTACATGTCGCAGCTCAAGGGATTTGTAGTTTCTACCACGATTAGTGATTTCCTTGAATCGAAGGTTATAAATAATATAATGAATATATAGCCGGGGTTTAAGGGTGTGGGAAAACACATTCTTACCAGAATTTAAGCATATAATTGTCAAGTGGGTGAAAAGATACCATTTTGGACAGCACTCCCACTTTCTGTCTATATCCACTAGGTAAAGTCACACAGGCACAAAAGGCAGAATGCATAAGCTTTCTACAGCACTTTGCCCCATGTCTGTAGCCCCTTTCGATGCAGAATTACTTTAGCCTTAAGCCTTCAAAAATTCTCAGAAGTCAGGGTTCAAAGCTGTACTTACCTTAATTCCTCCAACTATGACCTACCGATGTAAATGACCAACACCACACCAACAATTGTTCATCATATGCGCCGCACGGTACTGCAAAAAAAAAACGCCAAAAAAAACATTTTTCCAGCGCAGGTAAACCGCTGGATGGCTAACCCCCTTTCCGTCAAAATACAACGATGAGGGATTTGCATTCAAATCTATCGGATTACCCTTTCGGCGTTAAACGACGAAGAGGGGGCCCCCTAGACGTCGGTGTTTTTTTTTTGTTTTTTTTTTCCAATGAGCTTTATTGAAAACAGTTGTACATATAAACAGATGTATAAAGAACAGGGTTGAACTTACAACTATACAGTAGAACATCAGACAGGTGCTCCAATATCTATCCATAATCATAAATAATAAGTAAAGCACAATAAAATAAGGTAATTATTAGCAATGTTAGTAAACATTCAATCAAAGGAAGGATAATAAATAAATGAACAAATAATATGACGGACGGAAAAAAATAAATAAATAAATAAAAAAATAAAAAAAAAAATAAATAGAAAAAGGAAAGAAAAGGGGACAGAATGTAAAGCTTTATTCTTCTTTGAAAAATCTCTCGTAAATATCTATGGATGTGATGCTTTGTTTAGTGTCAATTAGTGTAAGGGATTTCATGTATTCTTTGAGCTCATGCAAGAAACCTCTAAAGTTGGGTGAAGTTTTGGAGTATTTGCATTTATGTATGTGAAATTTGCCATACAAAATGAATAGGTTTGTAATAAAGGTGATGTCTTTTTCTTCATGGGCAAAAAACATAATCACACTTTTACAGTCAATTATAATGTTTATCTTGATTTTACACACTATATATTGTTCAAGTTGAGTCCAGAAATTGATGGATTGAGCACAGTGGAAGAATAAATGAGTTAAGGATTCTGGTTCTGTATTGCAAAAACTGCATTTGTTTTCAATATCTAAAAATTTCGAGAAATATAAATTTGTTGGATATATAGTGTGTAAAATTTTGATGTGAACCTCTTTTATTTTATTGGAAATACAAAACTTATAAGGCAAAGTCCAGGCCTTCTTCCAGTCAGTGTCCATAAAGATGTTATCCCAAAATGATTTCCCTCGTGGAGTAATTTTCCTCTTTTCATAAAAAATATTACGTATATGTTTGTTGTTGCATTTTGAATGCATTACATCAAGTCCATTTAACATCAGAAGGGGTTTTATTCTTATTGTTTCTTGATATTGACAATGGTTTCTCATAAGGAGAGAAAGACCATTAGGGATTGCTTTAGTTACGTAATTAAAATCTTTACTTGTAACAGGAAAGGATTTAAGACGAAGAAAACGTTCATAACTAAGCATTACACCATGACAATCAAAAAGGTCACATATAAAAATAATGTTCTTATCAATCCACTTCTGTTTAAATATGGATTTTTTTCTGACAGTAATATCTTCATTATTCCATATTATGGCTTTATGAGGGGAAAAGTTGTGGGAATAGCACAATTTCCACGCTAAGAGTGCCTGTTGGTAGAACTTTGATAATTTTAAAGGCAATTTTGAGACACTGAAGTTACAGGTCAGTAAAAAATGTAGACCACCTAATTTCTTAAAAATATTATTTGGAATAAAAAACCAAATTGAGTTTGGGGTTTTGAGACATTCCTTAATCCATTTTATTTTGAAAGTGTTATTTAAATCATAGAAATTTAGTAATTCAAAGCCTCCTTGTTTCCTGGATGCCGAGAGAATTTCGTTTTTTAGATAGTGTTTCTTATTTTTCCAGGTAAAATTACTAAGTATTTTATTAATTTCTTTGGATGATGAATCCTCAACAAATAAAGACAGAGCAGGATATATCAATCTTGAAATACCTTCCGCCTTGGATAAGAGAATTCTGCCAAATATGGATAGGTCACGTTGAAGCCACATATTCAATATATTTTGTGTTTTTTTTAATTCTGGGGAAGAAATTAAGTTGTTGTCTAGAGGACATATCTTTAGTGATATCTATGCCTAAGTATTTCACTGTTTTTTTAACTTGAATGTTGCATATGTTTGCACAGTCTGTATCAAAGAGACATAAGATTTCACATTTGCTAATATTGAGATGTAAACCCGAAGCTTTAGAGAAATCATTAATTAATTGTAAAGCTGGCTCAACTTGATGTTTGTCCTTTAAAAGTAGAGCTGTATCATCAGCTAGTTGCGTAATTTTAAGTTCCTTTTGAAATATAGTTAAGCCTATTATACTGTCGTTATTTAAGATTTTAAGGGAGAGGAGCTCTACTGCAATTAGAAATAAAAAAGGGGAAATTGGACATCCTTGACGGACAGAACGGTTGATCGGAAATCTTTTGGAGGTATTAGGGTAGATCATTAAATTACTGTTGATATCTTTGTATAACATTTTAACTACTGAGACAAAGTTTTCTCCAAATCCCATTAATTTCAATATATTAAAAATAAAGGGGTGTTCCAAAGTGTCGAAAGCTTTGTAGAAGTCAAGAAATACAATAACTGCTTGTGATTCCACATGTTCTGAGTAGTCAAGTAAATCTAGAATTAATCTAATGTTATTACTAATGTGTCGCTTAGACATAAAACCCGTTTGGCATTCATTTATTATGTCTCCAATATTAGATTTTAAGCGTCTGGAAAAGACAAGTGCAAATAATTTATAATCCACATTCAGAAGTGTGATGGGTCGCCAATTATCTATACATAAAGGGTCTTTATTTGGTTTTGGGATTAGGCTAATTAAACCTTGTTTCATAGTTGATGTCATTTCATTGTTTGTGATACAATCTTTATACATATTCAAAAGCGGAGTTTCAATAATGTCCCAAAAAAAGTTATAAAATTCAGCAGATAAACCGTCAATTCCCGGAGATTTCCCGGTTTTCAAGTGTTTCAAAGCTTCAATGAGTTCCAGATTTGAGATAGGATTTTCACAATGTTGTTTAAATTCTTCTGAGATCAATGGGATAGAATCCTTAATACTTTCTAAGAATTTTTCGCAATGTTCAGGATCATATTTAGACTTATACAGTTTTTCATAAAAAGCACAGATATGTTCTGCAATTTCTTTGGGATTAGTATTTAGATTATTGTTTATTCTCAGCGCCGAAATGTTAGATCTTTTTTGATTACGTTTTTCAAGAGCGAAAAAATAACTTGAGTTCCTTTCACCATGTTCTAACCATTTTTCCCTAGAGCGAATGAATGCGCCTTTAGCAGCTTCAGTATATAAATTATCGATTTCATTTTGGAGTTGCAATAACCTAATGTGTTCCTCTTCTGATAGATTTTCCTTATTTAGAAAAGTTTTTAATTCATCCATAATTTCCATTTCTTTTTTGTCTTTATCTTTTTTGATATTTTTGCTGCAAAGGATGGCCATTTCTCTAATTTTAAATTTAAAGTATTCCCATTTCTGGATGTTGTTCATATCATTTTTAGGAAAGATATCTAAAGCTATTAGTTTAACAGAGTTTTGAAAAGTTATATTTTTAAGTAGGTTATTGTTTAGTTTCCAATATCCCCTCAGTTTTTTGTTACTTTCTTTAGAACCCGTAAAATGTACTGAGATAAGTTTATGGTCAGATAATGGGGCGTATGAGTGATTAATTTCTGAAATATATTGTAAACTTGAAGAGGAGGTTAACCATAAATCAATCCTGGATTGTAATGTTCCTCTTGTATTAGACCAAGTAAACTCTTTACAATCTGGACTATAAAAACGCCATGCATCTATTACTGATAATTCTTGGCTCATAAATTGTGTGGCTTTGAAATGTGAACTTTGAGAAACTCTCCCTGGAATTCTGTCTATTATATCATTAGGAGCATCATTATAGTCTCCCCCTATAATCAGAAGTGCCTCTTTATTTTTACTTTGCAATTCCCTTATTTTGGACAAGACTTCTGTAAACATAGTTCGGGCTTGTGTTGTTCCATTGTGGCCATATACATTACATATTATGAAAAAAATATTGTCCAGTTTGCATAACATAATACACCATCTACCACTATCAGAGTTGTGGGTTTCCAAAATATCACCTGTAAATTTATTAAATAGTAATGCAACACCTGCAGAATTATGTGTAGCATGACAAAAGTAGGCTTGATCTCCCCATTGACTTTTCCAAAACTTATTGTCTGAGTCGCAGGAGTGTGTTTCTTGTAAGAGGATAATATTTGCATTTGTTTTTCGAAGAAAGAGGAACATTGCTTTTCTTTTTATGTTATTTCTTAATCCCCTAACATTAAGCGAGACCATCTTCAATGAGTTAAACTTGAAATCATTCATTTTCACTGAAAAAAACAAAATATAAAAATATAAGAGCACAATGTCTGGAGAACAGAAACAAATGAGAAAATGAAAGCCTTAAAAAATAGGCTTGTTTGTGCAAATACCTCGAAAGTGCGAACGTTTCCTTTTTTTTTCTTTTTCTTTTTTTTCTCTTTCCTTTTTCCTAAGTTTAGGCACCGTAATAATCAATATAGGTAACCATAACTGGAATGTATTAAGTAACAAAGTAGTCTAGCAGTCTAACAAGTGGTTTATAACAATCTTTTCTATTAACTTTTTTTTTTTTTCCCCTTCATGGAAGAGCAGCTAGCTCTCTGAAGCTGGAGAGATAGGGACGAACATATGTGTGTCTTAAAGGGTATCTTTCACTGAAGCAGCGGTGATTCTCTTTCCTTCGATGATCACATCTGGACCACGCCATGCAGTCTTCTTTCCATCTTTGCGGGCTTTTTCCACCAGTGGCCAAAGTTTCTTTCGGCATTGTCTTTCCCCGTATGTCAGATCCTCTGCAAGTCGAAGCCTTTTCTCCCTCATCACGGCGGCGGTCATCGAAGTTTTCCATATTTTCTGCCTGAAGGTGCGCATGGTGAATTGGATTATCACCGGACGAGGGCTCCTGTCATCTCTGGGGCGTCCAACTCGGTGAATCGTGTCGACGAGAAAGCCAAGCTTGTTTTTTTCTTCTGGAGCTATTTGTCCAAAAATCTGAAAGATCTGTTTTCTTAGATCTTCCGTGGACTCATTGGTGGATTCCGGCAGGTTGAAAAGCTTCAGATTCCAGTGTCGGCTGTAACGCTCTGCTTCTTCAATTTTTTCATCCTGTTCATTGAGCTGGCGACTCATCACTAGCATCTTGTCATTGTTTGTCTTCGCCATGTGTTCGATACCGTCGATGTTTTCTTTGATAGCCGCAATTTCTTCTGTGTTTCTGCTTATCTTTTGTTCGAGAGATGTGAACCTGCTCGTTAAGTGTTGGACAGCTTTTAGTATGTCTGCATTGGATGCCTCTTCGTCATCTCTTGAGCAAGTTTTCTTGGAGATAGGGCTTGAGAGAGGAGTATCAGGTAAAGGAGAGCATAAGCTGAGCAGAGAATCATCATTCAAGTCCATCAAAATATTCCCGTTTTTTCCTTTCACTCGTTTTGTCATGTTGTTGTCTCAGCGTTTGGCTAATTAGCCCGTTTGCGTTAGCTCAAAAAAGAGGGAGAAGAAAAAGTCCGTGTATCTTCCCAAAATCGTTAACAAGTTAGACTTTAGCTCTTAAATTGTCTTTTTCATCACATACCAGTTCTTGAAAGTGATGTTCCGTTAAGTTCACCTTAGTTTATGGAGCAAATGGTGCCCAAATTTGGAGGAGTTCACAGCGAAGCATATGCGCTGGCTGCCATCTTGCTCAGCCTCCCCTAGACGTCGGTGTAGGACGTTAGGGCTACATGACCATAGACATATATACATAGACGCCTCATTGAGGGCTGCGCCGTACGTCAACGTCACCGCCATATTGGGGATGGCAAACTGCAGCTATCGCCCATTGACTGTATATATCACCGGGCGAAAGATACCTCATTCGTGTGCTGTTTGGAAATGTTTCAGTCGGATAACTTTTCACGAGTAAGACAGAACAACTACTTTTGATTGTATTTGATCATTACAACATCATTTTGAGATCAGAATATGCATACTTTTGTTGATACTACAAGTCTCGCGCATAATACTATGAAGTCCCGCGTTAAAAACAGCCTTCAAACAACCAAGGATTCAATCGTATTTAACTAAATTGCCCCGAACTAACTACTCGCAGTGTTCAAAGTTGATTAGCTAACTTTTCTCATGTAGGTTTCCCAAAGATGAAGGGCTGACAAAGCGGTGGGAAATTGCTCTGAGAAGGGAAGGGTTTTCTGCTAGCCCGTCATCCAGGCTCTCCTAACTTATATTTGTACTGTTGTACTTTTTACTCTATTTATGTTGTGTGTAATACTCGGATGTTGTGCTAGAATTTTGATGTACACTTGTTCAGTGATAATAAAAGGACTCTGATGTATTTTGTATTACACTCTGAGATCATTACAATATTTTATCCTTTTATTTAGCATGTGGCTAACAGGAATAACTGGGTATAGAAAATAAATGAGTAAAGCTGTATTGATATATGTGTTTTTTAATCTGTTTTCTTGCACTCTGGTGTATAAATATAAGTATGTATACATGTTCTTTAATCTGTTTCCTTCTAAAAAAAATAAAAATAAATCAGAGTATGGTTTAGACCAGGCAATCGCAGTATTTTATGCCATTATTATTTCATTTTATTTGATTATGATTTGCAGACTTTGTTCATTTCGTTAATTTTTTGTCCCAATGATTGTCAATATTAGTCGTTATAATATAAAAACGATTAATCAAAATCAGTACCATGTAAATGCTGGTGCTGTTTATTAATACAGATGTCTCATTTCCATGTCCGGTGGTAATTATAGACACAGATTCAGTATTTTGTATCATTACAGTAACAGCTAAACACTCGTGAAAACATTATAAAATACATCGAGTGGTTTGATGCCGACCTGTACACTGAACATATCAAGAATAGTTCACGTTTATAATCATCAGAGACCATTACAGACGTTGTTTTATGTTCCTAACAGTTTTCTGAATATATACGTCCGTGTGTGAATGCGTAAATGAGAAGAATTAATTTATAGCACCTTGTAGCAGACACTTAATAAAGTTCTCTCCATTGACTCGTATTGGTTTGCGGGGCAGAGTTGCCATCCCCAAGATGGCGGCGACGTTGACGTATCGCAGCAGCGGGCCAACCCGCTCAATGAGGCGTCTATGTATATATGTCTATGTACATGACCATACGTCAACATGTGACGACTAGGTGTGAGACTGTGTTGGGTGTTGGATAACTCTTGTTATCAGTAGGTCCTCTATTCATTCTACATGGAAAAGGATTTATTGTATCTTTCAAACATGTGATTGTAATGACTTTATGCAGCAGCCTTTCCAGCAGCATCAAGAATCACTGTCTCTTTGTAAGACAGCAGTAGTCTACAGGATGATCATATCTGTGGCAGGAAGAAAATTCCAATCTATTTCTCTGTAGCTTATTGTATGTGACCTCTCTAACACTTCCACCACTTTCTGTGAGTAATCAAGTACTCCGTGCATGTCAGCAGCAGTTGAACATGTCTGAATGGCCAAGACAAAGATATAAATGTAGAAAGATGGATACATAGATGAACCTGATGCACAGACCTTTGTGTGAGATGCGGTCTGATATATTTATATATTTCTGCAGTGCCATGAGAGGGTTGGCTGTGGTCAGACTATGGCTAGTTTTGAACTTTGTGCAAAAGGAAGGAAGCTGAGACAGAACAAGATGAATGTTATTTATTTATTTATTTGTTTTCTGCAGTTTCATCAGATGAAATCTTGATGTGAGGATGGGACACACTTTGCTCTGTGAGCTGGGCTTATTCTGTGAGTATGTTACTGACATACCCCCCATGACGTCACAGGTGATGGTCTGGTCCATTTCCTGGTCCACTGCAGTGTGTGGGAGGGTCTGCAGCCATAAACATATCTTCCTCTATTGAATGTTGTGAGGGTGGATGCATGTCTCTATATTTTATTTCAAATGTGGAGCTGTAGATACTGCCATCACATTGGCTCAGATTCCTCAGAGAGTTTTCCTCTCATATCTCAGGAACACTTGGTTATGTTTGTAGTAGTGATCCTTTAATGCATCCTTCATGCTCATGTTACACATTAAATATTTCTTATTAAATATTAGAGTTTGTTTTAGTCTCTTAATGTCTGACATTTCCTCCTTTATTGTAGTGCTCTATACACTCCTCTACAAAGGACATGCTCAAGGTGATTAAACAGTTTGAACTTTCTTGTCTTTGTTTTTAATTCTCTAAAAACTAATCTCAACCTACTGCATCATGTTTCTTTTTACTGTATGTACTGACACAGATTGTGTCTACCATATTTCCTAAAAGTGTTTTTCATTCCTAACTGTATGTTCATGTTGCTTCTAGATGCTGTGCTGACTACTGACCCCTACTGGTCACCTTTGTTCACTGGAGAGTCTGTTACCTTCATATGTGACATGAAGGAAGGAGGAGACACTGACTGGCATTACGCATTCGGCAAGGGTGGACAAGGATTTACTCCCTACAGCACACATCAGCGATACCCATTGAATTCTCTGTCTACAGGTCACAGTGGTGGATATCAGTGCTGTGGTCGCCTGAAGAGATCATATCAGACAAAGTGTAGTAATACTGTCACTTTAACTGTATCTGGTAAGACCTGGATATTTTATCAACAACACTAATTAATGATTCCTGTTGAAATATGCATATTAATGATGTAATACTTTGAACATTTAATTACTTCTACACTCTAAACATTTATTAGAATACTGTAAAACTTGAACCTTTGACCAGGACCTGAGCTACTTTTCTCAGTTCCTGATACTGTTATCTAGAATGACCACACGTATGATCTTTGATATAAAATAAAAGGTATTGTAGATAAACATGTGAAAAATAAACTGAGAAAAGATGTGATTGAACTGGACATATCAAGAATGACACATCAAGGTAACTTTTTAGTTCTAATTATTACAGAAGCAGTCATACTGTGTTTATTTTGATTCCAAACCAAAGTTGATGGAGCTCTGACACCTTGATGAAATGAACACAAATCACAGATGATTCAAAATATCTGAAAGTATAGAGAAAATAACCATTAATTGACATAGAGGGATTCTCAGGGTGGAGAGGAGTTACATATTTTAGAATTTGAAGAAGAGGAAGAATTTAGAATTTATAAAACAAATCCCATAAATGTTACATTTAATGTATTTTTTTTTCACAACAGCAAATCAACCTCAGGCCTCACTGACAGTAGACAACAGAGTCATAGCAGCAGGAGGCAGAGTGACACTGACCTGCTCTGTGGAGACCTCTGCTGGTTGGAAGTTCTACTGGTTCAGACATAGATCAGAGTCTGATGGAGCTGAGACAGTAAGAGCTGAAACATCATCCACCACTGAGAGTGTTTCAGAAGGAGGCATCTATCACTGCAGAGGAGGAAGAGGAGACCCAGAGTTCTTCACAGCAGACAGTAATGCTGTCACAATAGAGGAAACAGGTGAGTGTTGGGTTTTTGTTCTGAAATAATGTTTAAGGTTGTTTAACAAATGTTTAATAATGTTTAACAGTACCACCTGATAACTGTGAAGGTTTATCTGTTGATTCTGTTCTTTATTTGAACCACACTGTGTGGGGAAATGTTTTAATGTGTCTGATTCAGGGTTATTGATTTGGGTTTGATTGTAGTAGCTAAATGACTTAGTGGATTTTCAAACTGTGATTATTTAAGCAAGGTTCATTATGAATGAGGTAACACTTTAATGACTTCTTTAACCTCAACAGAAAGTAAAGCCACAACCAAACTGGGAGCAGGAATTAGTTTAATCCTTTGTTCAGGAATAAAACATCAAACTCTCTCTACATGATCCATCTGTTTATCAGTAGAGTAGAATAGACAGAGAAATGAACCTGGACAAATAATGATGATTAGAAGCCACCATCACACTGTGTAATGGTTAAATTCAATTCAATTCAATTTAATTCAGTTTTATTTATAAAGCATCAATAACAATACAAATCGTCTCAAGATGCTTTACAAGACCCGGCCTGAAACCCCCAGAGCAAGCTTGAAGGCGACGGTGGCAAGGAAAAACTCCCTTTTAACAGGAAGAAACCTTGAGCAGAACCCAGCTCATATGGAGGGACCCATCTGCCTAAGGCCAGCCGGGTACAGACAGAGAAAGAGAACAGCAAGATAAACATACATGTGTCATAGAATCACATATCTGACTAAAGCATACAAAGCACCACTTAGTTTTGTAAAACTTTTGTTCTGTCAGTCTTGATTTGAAAAGGTTAGGATGGTTTCTAGTTCTTTTATTAAATGAATCTCATAAGGTGAGTTGCTGATGTCAGATGAGTGTTTTTGCTGCATTTCCACAGGATATTCACAATGTTTTAGTTTCTTCTTTCAATCGATCAGTGAGAGCAGAGAAAGATGCTGCACAACAACAATCCAGTCATGAACATAACATATATGAACAGTGAGACATCCTACTATAAAAGATCATTTAATAGTTGTTAGAAACACAAGTTGGTCACATGACATTGTGAGTTTGTTATGTGCTGCTGTGTTGCTTATCATGTTTTTGAGTGACTCAACTCTCTTTTTCCCTTTCATTTGATGTTTCTTTTAATCTCCTAACTGGATATTTTTATGTGATCAGTTTCCATCAAGGTCTTTGTGACCCTTGATCCCAACTGGCCTCAGATATTCAGAGGAGAGACAATCACCCTCAGATGTGAGATCCGGGGAGGTGGAGGAACTCAGTGGACATATGAATGGAAACAAGACAAGTTAAACAAACCTCCAACATCCAGAGAATACAGGATCAACAGAGCTACTGAGACTGACAGTGGAGAATACAGATGTAGAGGCAGAAGGGACTACTCTTTAACAGAGTGGAGTGATGCCATCACACTGACTGTATCAGGTAAGATGAACATCTTTCATTTAGATCAGTGTTATACTTTTACAGTGTTTTAATGTAAATAAATCAACAAAACACTTTCTCTTTCAACAATACTGTAGCTGTCTTTTTTAATCTAGTAGCAACAGAACTGAGAGGCAGCTTTTGGTTTATCCATTAACATGTACAGAAATCATTCACATTGAATCTGGGAAAGAACCAAGAACATCAGAGTAACTTATTATGTGCTGTCCACTTCTCCATCCAACACTGATCCAGTCCCTCCAGGAATCTCAGGAATAAACATGTTAGAGGAGACTCCATGCAGTGTAGTGGATCTGAAAATGGACAGAGATGATAACATAGTTTTTGTGTATCCCCCACCCAGAACCCAGAACCTTCATGCTAACCACCATCAGTGCTTAACCACCACACCACTGTGCCGTCCCATCCCTCCCCTCTTAATACCTGAATAATAAACCAGAAGGGTTACTAATTTAAATGCAGTTCCTGTAGCTAAATGATTCAGTAGATGTTTAAAGGGTGATTATTTTAACAAGTTGACAAGATACATTCAAATGATTTCCTTGTTTTGTTTTCCTCTGAACTCAACAGCACATAAACCCACAGCCACTCTGACACCAGGAAGTCCAATCATACCAGCAGGAGGCAGAGTAACTCTGACCTGCTCTGTGGAGCCCTCTGCTGGATGGAAGTTTGACTGGTTCAGACGTGTGTCATATTATTCTCAAGCTCAGCTCATAAGAAATGAACCAAACAGAGTTATTAGTGTCTCAGAGGGAGGTCTGTACCACTGCAGAGGAGGAAGAGGAGGAAGAGGAGAACCAGTTTACTACACAGGAAACAGCAGAGAAGTCACTGTTATGAAAACTGGTGAGTTTAGTCTTTTATTCTGGAGTAAAACAACATTCACTCTTTAAATGTTTCATCTGTTTATCAGTAGTGTAGAAATGAGACATTCAGGTACCATCAGAAAAATGAGCACTAATAAATAATGATTATATCATAGTAGCTCCTACTGCTGTGATGATGGTAAAGAATTAGAAGTTTAACAGCTCGTCATAGACTTACATCATATAAATATTATTATTAACATATAGACCATGTTCTCTGTGTGTTGTGTGCTGTCCTTCATTACTACTCAGCTCCATGATTTAACCTTCTTTCACCTTCTGTCAGTTCAGTTTTGAAACAGTTTAGCTTTTGGTTTTTACTAAAATAATATGACTAGATGCAAAGAAGATTTGTTTTAAAATAAAATGTAAATATCTATATAATACATAATTATTATTATTGTACATTAATATTTGTATATTTCTATCTTTTGGAGTTGTAGACAAAAAAAATAAAAAATAATCAAAGGACTAGTAACCATAAACTGTATTAGTATTATCAGAAATAGTAGACCAACATGAAGTATTGTTAGAATAAATGTTTCTGTCAGTACTATAACTTCATATTTCTATGTGAACAGTTTCCATCAAGGTCTTTGTGATCCTCCAACCCAACTGGCCTCAGATATTCAGAGGAGAGACAATCACCCTCAGATGTGAGATCCAGGGAGGTGGAGGAACTCAGTGGACGTATGAATGGAAACCAGACAAGTTAAACAAACCTCCACCATCCAGAGAATACAGGATCAACAGAGCTACTGAGACTGACAGTGGAGAATACAGATGTAGAGGCAGAAGGGACTACTCTTTAACAGAGTGGAGTGATGCCATCACACTGACTGTATCAGGTAAGATGAACATCTTTCATTTAGTCAGTCAGTCATTTTCTAAACCCGTTTAGTCCTGTTAGGGGTCACAGGGGTCTGCTGGAGCCTATCCCAGCTGTCATTGGGTGAGAGGCAGGGGTACACCCTGGACAGGTCACCAGTCCATCTCAGGGCCTCTTTCATTTAGATCAGTGTAATTTTTTTACATTTTCATCTAAATAAGGAAACAAACATAGTTTTTCAACAATGTTGTTATTGTCTGTGTTTTTGGTTTGTTAACAAAAGAGCTGAGAAGCAGAATGAAATCCACAACAATCACTGACAGTGACACATGTGGAACATTCAGGATTAAAGGAGGAACTCTCCATGTGCTGTACACATCAGTTTGGTAGAAAACTGAATTTATCTCAATATGTTTCACCTCCTCCACTAAGGAAACTGAACAATTCTCCTAAAGTATATTTTTATTGTAAAATTCCAAAAATGATTATTGTTTAAATAATATTAATGTGGACAAAGATGACAGTTTCATAAATGCCACCATATTGGTACTCAAGGTGCTTTACAGTCACAGACACATCTACACATCAGCTCACACAAGCACACACACACTGACACACCAGTGCCATGCTAACACTCTGGTTGTGGACAACCTGCTCTACCTACTGAGACACAGCCGCACTGAAACTGAAATCAGAAACTGACAGGAAGTCACATTATGTTTAAACTCATTGAAGTATGTTTTTGTTATTTTAATAGAAGTTGTATTCTATGTTAAGAGATGAGACATAACATGTTTAAAATCTCTTTCAACAGTTAAACCCCAACCTGTCCTCTCTGTGTCTCCATCATGGCTGAGTCCTGGAGCCTCAGTAACTCTGAGCTGTGAGCTTGAACATCCATCTGCAGGATGGAGGTTTTACTGGTATAAAGCTGTTCCTGATCTATCACACAAGTATCCATCTTACAACTATGAGCTGCTTCCTGGTAGCATCAATGGAACTGAACAAGATTCCTACATCATTGATGGACAGACACACACAGCAGGATATGTGTGTAGAGCTGGAAGAGGAGACCCAGTGTTTTACACTGATTATAGTCAACCTCAGTTTGTCTGGTCTGGAGGTCAGTTTGTTTCCATCTGTTCTCTCAATCAGTAGATTATATGTCACCTTTCATTGTTTCTCTGTGACCTACATGCAGTATCTTGAAAACTAAAACACATGCTTACAATTCATTGACTGTTCACATTTATGTTCTCCTAATGCAGCAGGAGCTTTCTTTTTTGCTACCATCAAACTAATTATCTTATTACCATTACATTTTCTTTTCAATGTATCAGATGAAATGAAAAACACAAAAAGAGAGTTACAAGACTTTGAAACCTTTTTTTTAATTGAACTCAAATCCTTACATGACAGAGACAAAATCAATTGGTCCAGGACGTCTCTAACACATAGGAGGTTATATGTGGTGTCTCAGGGTGTGCTGTGTTGTGTGGGTATATGTTAAGTCTGGAAGAAAGTATATGTATGCACAGGAGGAAAAAGAAGAAGAAAATAAAGAAATAAATGAAAGAGGAAAAAAGAAAGTCCAATAATACTAAGAATAGAATCTGAATATTCTGGTATCAGTAGGTAAGGAATGGCATGTGTTTGAATGTTTCCTCTTCATCTTTGGATACTTCATCAGCTCATGTTACTGCTCTTACTTATCAGATTGTCAGAGTACAGATGTCAGGTAAAAGTATGCAGTTTCTAATTTTACAGACTGCTGCTTGTTGCATATCAATTCAAATATACTTCAATGGTATTATTCATAGTTTGACCAAAACACTGCACCTTGTCATGCTTGTACTAATTTACAGCAATTAAAGAATGAAAGCAAATAAATATTTGCATTGTGGCCTTTTTCAGATTAATGTCACTCTTCTTGCTTTGACTCTTTTTCAGATTTCCATTCAGCAGCGTCTCTCTCAGTGAATCCTGACAGAGTGCAGCACTTCACCTCTGACTCTGTCTCTCTGAGCTGTGAGGGAAACTCTACTGAGTGGAGAGTGAGGAGCTTCCCTGGGGACCTCTACCTGTCCTGTTCTGACTGGAAGACAATGACAGAATTCCCATGTAAATTTTCCAGATACCAGTCTAATAATGCAGTGTACTGGTGTGAGTCTGGATCAGGAGAGTTCAGCAACGCAGTCAACATCACTGTACATGGTATGTTCTAATAGTTCTTTTCTTTTGTTTGTAAATGATTAAAACATTAAAACACATCTTGGGCAACGTGAGACTTCTTGGTATTGATTGAAGTTTTCCCTTTCTAGTGCAATACAGAGCTCTTTCTGAAACTGGAACTTCAAATGCTTTGCCTGTTTTCCAAATGGAGGCATTGATTGAGTTTTGAACTCAAACCACTGTAGCCTATTAAATACTGTATGTCCATATTTGTTCTGTAGCTAATGGGCCCGTATTTGACTTCTCATCTGTGGCTGCAACAAAACATCCTCATCATCACATTCATACTTTCCAAGCACATATTGGTACTTACAACCATGAGGGTTTGTTTTAGTGGAGGTTTGGAGTGTTCACAAGTTTCTGAGGCTCAACAGGTCCAACGTGATCTAAAGGACATTGTAATAAGCTGTTGGTTATTTGGTGGGAAGGGATAGTTGTAAGATTCATACTGCAGTTTGTAATTATTCAGAAACCAAATGTCTGATATAATATGTATGCATATAGAAAGCATTCTCCTCATTGGATGTCAGCTGTTTGAAAAGTCTGACTAAATCATTGTTTGACTGTTTTCCAGGTTCTTCTGGTATCATCCTGGTGAGTCCTGTCCATCCTGTGACTGAGGGAGAACCTGTTACTCTGAGCTGCAGGTTCAGTCAACAACAAATACTTTCCAATGTGTTTTTCTACCACAATGACAAACTCATCCAGAATGATACCAGAGGGGAGCTGAATATCTCTGCAGTGTCAAAGACACATGAAGGCTTCTACAAGTGTGAACATTCAGGAAAACAATCACCACAGAGTTGGATGGCAGTTAAACGTGTGCAGGATGAAAACAGTTAATGCATTTTAGCTTTTGTAAACATTTTTCAGAAAATAAACATTGTGTTTATGTAGATATTTTCTGTGCTAAAGCCTAAACTCATCAGTCATCTGATGAATTATATCATGAACAGTCCAGTATTAATACTTAATGTTTCTGTGCCAGGAGCTCAAAGTTCTTCTTCTCCAGTGCCTTTGATTACTGGACTTCTTTGTGGAATCATACTCATCATTCTCCTGCTCTTGTTGTATCGATACAGACGGTCCAAGGGTGAGACCTTGTTATATCACATGTTTGACTCTTTCATTGATTCAATCCACAGATTCACAGCATACGTCCAATGTCATGTGTCTTTATTTCTCCTTTTGTAACAAGGCTCTGCTACAGACCAGACGGTCAACCAGGATGAACATCAACGTCCAGTTTACAACTCTCTTCTCCACGGTCAGTCTTTCATCTAGAAGCCAGAAGTCAAACTCTACAAGATCATTAACTTTTAAAATGAACTAGCTGAACAGTCTCAACAGAAATGATACAACAACATAGGATACTTGTCTCCTAGCATGACAGTCAGATACTCTGATGTTGACTTTCTTAATTGGTTTTATAGGTGATGCTTGCATCTATGAAACGGTGAAAGAAGATGCTCCAAATGGTAAAGTATATGTTTCCCAGTAGAAAAGCTGTTAGAAAGGTTCAACTGGATGGTTTAAGGAGACTAAATACAAATGACTGACATGAAATCCTGTAAAGAAAACTTTACGTTTATTTCAGATGGAGAAGATGTTAACTACTCTGACATTAAACTCAAAAACATTGGAAAGACGCGTGAGTACTCCAGATACATATATATAGATACATGTATATAAAATACAAATAAATAGTTCAGAAATGTTTTAGCCTGCAAATATGAATTCATTGTTTTCTTTTGTGGATTCTTCTGATTATCCAAACAGGGAAGCATCATGAACCAGAGGACAGTGTAGTTTATGCTGACGTGATGAAAAGAGGTGAAGGTACGGTCCAACAAACATGCTCAGTAGTGAAATGTGTTGTCATATCACTACATAGATGGTAAATGGTAAATGGCCTTGCTTTTATATAGCGCTTTTCTACCTATTGGTACTCAAAGCGCTTTTACAGTCAGAGACACATCTACCCATTCACTCACACAAGCACGCACACATTCACACACCAGTGCCACGCACTGGGAGCAACTGGGGGTTCGGTGTCTTGCTCAAGAACACTTCGACATGTGGCACATTCCGGGGTTCGAACCGCTAACCCTCTGGCTCGTGAACAACCCGCTCTACCTACTGAGCCATAGGTAGTTATCTGTAAGTTTATCAGTGTCCTACTACTACACTATCTCTAGATGTCACCAGAGTTGGAAATGGTCAACTCTTACACACACACCCAGGGCCTCTTGGAGTGTGTTTCCCATGTGTTTGTGTCTCAGAGATATCCCATGAAGCTAAAGTCATGCTGTTGCAGATTACAAAATAGATTTTATGTAGAACGATTTCCTCCACCTTCTAAATGTTGTCTCACATAAACCAAGCGACACAATCATAGATGATAGTCTGTTATTTAGCTCTTTGTACAAATGTTGCCACCAGTTTGTGGGTTGCACTCACATTTTGTCTGTTTCCTTTGCACAGTATAATACACAAAGAGTCAATTTTTTGTGTATTTTTATTTCACTACTGCCACAGTAGTTGTGAAAATCCTAGTTCTATGAGTCCTTCCATTCATCCAGCTGCTGTATATTTTATGCCTGACAAACAAATACATGTTGAGATCTGGGTTCTGTTTTAGATCCTAATTTGGTTTATGCTCAGATGAAGCACGGCAATAAAGGAAAAGCCAAGAAAAATAAAGGTACGTAAACTTCTACAGCTGTTTTTATTGAAGGATAGTGTATCATAGCTTTTACTCAGTGATTGATATAAACTGGCAGTGCATACATAGAGCATCATTCATTGTATTAGTGAATACATTAACTCTATTATACTGCCTTTTAATCAGGATATCAGACAGTTGTGCTAAATATATCATCTCTCCATTGACAGGAAAATCAACTCCTGCATCAACCAATGAAGCAGTTTACTCTGAAGTCCAACTAGGATGAGCTCTTGGTAGTGATGCTACCATGTAGGATACAAGCTGTAAGTGTTTCTATTCTACTAATGATCTGTTGCTTTAGATGTATTACATCTAAGCATTCTTGTTTCTTGGATAACTCTGGCTCTGTTTTTGTTGTTGTCTTTGTCCTCCAGGTCTCTGAAGAGAGTTGAATGAACAGCACCAAAGAGAAGCTTCATATAGACTCAATATAGACATTATTTACATTTATTTCACAGTCTCTTTAGTTTGTTTGCTTCTTTTTGAATAGTTTGAAATATAGGATCTTGAGTCTCTGTTAGCTTTAAGGTAGACATCTTTTGAACTGTTACAAGAGTAAACTCCAATTATTATCTCACTATATAGCCAATGATCTTCTACATATTCTATTTTGAAAATGTATAATTTGATGGATGTTGTATTTTATTTACTGCTGTTTGTTTTAATGGTTTTATTGCATTGTCTTTTAGACCATTTTATGTGTTCAGTATATATTTACTTGATAGCCAAACTAGATAAAGACCCAACTATCACATGCAGTTATCCAAACAGTAAGTCATGGGTCAACAGTGCAGCTCATTAAATCCTGCTGATACAGTTAAAGAGCTTCAGTTAACGTCTGGGTCAAACAACAGAATGAGGCCAAGATATGTTCTCAGTGACTTTGATAGTGGTGTGATTGTTGATGCCAGACAGACTTCACCTGGGATTTTCACCACAACAAGCTCTGGATGTTACTCAAAGTGGTGAACAAACCTTTTAGTCAGGGGCACTTCTGTGGACTGGACCGCCCTCTAGAGGTCAGAAGAGAATGGTCAGACTGGTTGGAGTTTACAGAAGCACTGTGGTCACAAAGATATTACCACTCTTTACCAAACTGGACAATGAGTTGTTTGGACTTCAGCAGCCTTACCTATATTAGATCTGAATTCAACAGAACACAGCAGAATACGCAGCCAACAAATCTAAAGAAACGATGGAATGAAGTCATGTCAGCATCAACCACAATCTCATATCAATGTTTCCACCTTTTGAGGAATCCAAGGATTGAGGCTGTACTGAGACAAAAGGAAGGTCCTACCTAGGATTTGTATGGTGTTCCTAATGAACTGTCAGTATGTGTATAGGTTTAACTTTGACCTGAAGGATGTTTGTTAATCATCTGCTAATTTTTTCTACTCAAATGTGTTACAGACGACACACACTTGTGCTATGTTGTGATTATGTTTAACGTTTAAAAAAAGAGACAATCAAGATGCAACAATGACGGCCAGTTAAACCACATTCTGCTTTATTTAGAGTTATTCAGCATTGATACAGCTGATGCAGCTTTGCTCTGCTTTCCAGATATTACAGATGCACAGCGCTTTGGTGTCGCTACTTTTTCTTTAATTTTGTTTAAACATTTAATCCTGCTGTTCTCAATGAATAAATGGAAATATCACAATTTTTAAAAAGTATTTCTGCTTTGTATTAAAAATAAAATCCTCTTTAATCGGTTTCTGGTGTGATCAGCTTTCTTATTAAGGTTGTCTTTTATGAGTCTAACCTTTGTGGCTTCCTGTATGGCTACGTACACCAATCAGCCACAACATTATGACCACCGAAAGGAGAAGTGAATAACATAGATTGAAGTAGACCAGACCAGGTACCCCCACCCCATAGTATTGACACTACTTGATGGCAGCAGCCATCCCCAGCAAGATGCAGCCTGATACAGACACACACAGAAACAGTTTAGGAACAACTCAAAAAACATGAAGAACAGCACAAGGTGTTGACCTGGCCTCCAAATTCACTAGATCCCAAACTGATGAAGACTCATTCTCTGATGAGTCACAACTGTTTTGGAGGCACACGGGAGACCTAGATAATATTATTAAGGTCATAATGTTATACCTGATCAGTGTATCTGACAATGAATAGATTCCTGCTTTATCAGGTTGGTCCAACACTCCTCTGTCTCACATGAGAATCTAAAAGCTTTTCCACCACTACATTCCATGTTTGTGTGTGAAAATGACAATTATTATTAGTTCACGCTCTGTATGTCTTTAAACTTAAAGATCAGATAACATTTTACAACAAACTGAATGTAAACACTTTCTAGTTAGTGACTGATATTTAACATGAATCAGTTTTAAATACTAGAATGAGATGATTTTCTGTAAATGACTGAAGTTCAAACATGTCACTGTATTTCAGATGAATCCAGGGATGCCACATATTCTTTGATTGAGCTTAAAAACATCACTAAGAAGGGTGAGTGTTTTATGTAGAAACAACCACATCCAAGATATAGAACAAACAGTAGCTGAGACACTTTTCTAGAGCAGTAGCATCTAAATAACAGATAATATCATCTGATCCTTTGAACAGAGAAGAAACAGAAACCAGAGGAGAGCTGTGTTTACTCTGCTGTGAAGATTGGTTCATCTGCAGGTATGATTCATTCCAACAGTCCTGACTAGACAATGATCCTTCTTCTGTGTTGTACAGTTGAAACCTGAAGTGTGGCTTTTGTTTCAGATGACGGTCTGATGTATGAACAGGTTCTCTTCCACAATAAAAGTAAAGCCAAGAGAGACAAAGGTGAGTCAAGTCTCCGTCCACCTGCAGCAGTGATTGTTGTAACAGGTTGATCTTAATAAGTAATGTGACCAGTTTCACTGGTAATGTTATGGAGTTAATGTATCAAGTATCTAAAGTAATCTAATCTAATTCATTCATTCATTTTCTGTAATGAATGGAGCAGTTCACTGTGATACTGCACAATCCAGCAGACAGGTTGGAGTGAAGCTCTGATATTATCATCTTTGGTTGCAACACATGACCAGGAAGATAAATGAATGACTTAATGGCGCCCTCTGCTGGTCCTCAGATGTAAACACAAGCTGGGATTATGCCAGGGGATCAACTTTTTTATCTTATGGAGGGTTATCTGTTATTCATAGATAATAATGTTATTCAATAATCTTAACTGAAATGTAATAAATATAATCTGGAACATTTCCACCTTATCGTTTCTCCATTCACAGGAAGTCCATCTCCTGCAGTCATGGAGGAAACTGTTTATTCTCAAGTCAAAATCTGGGAACAGCTCCTGATAATAAAGGTACCAGACAATGTGAATGTTGTCAAAGTGTCTTTAATTCTGAGGAATCACCTGAATAAATCATCTTTTCTCTCTTCTTGTGGTTTTCAGGTCCACAGAGAGGAGTGTGTGATGTTTTGTCCATTGAAATGAATTGATCCTTGATGAGCTTTGTTTTTGTATGGAGGTCATTTAACATTTTAAAAGCTTGTTAGTTGAGACCACTTTGTGCAGCAATGTATTTGTAGCTGTGACATTTTATTTGCTTGTTTCTGTTTTTCTTCACTTTTGTCTCAAATATAAAACCAAGAATTAAACAAATACAACATTTGCAAAGTTTAATCCAGTATCCCAATGTCTCACACATGATGGATATAGTTACCTTATTTACCGTATTAATCTTTATTATTTCATATTTGTTTCTGTTATTATGTCCTGGTATCATCTAACTGTGTTTACATTTAGTTTGACCTCTGATGAAGGACTACCTACCTCAGACTCTAACCATCCTCAGTGTCATTAACACTGTAAAATAACATGTGAACAGACCTGACAAGCAAATAGTGGCTGAAGTGGCGTGCTATGTATCCATAATTCTGTGATAACAACTAAGCTGGTACAATTTAAAGGAATCAGCCCACTTAACCATTTTCACAAACAGAAAATAACACAACGTCTTAGTACGTCAGTTAAACTTTGTTTGTTTTCATTGTTTAGGGTGCAATTTTGCATAAATACGACAAAACCAACAATTTCTTGCACATTAGATATTTTTCTTTTGTCACATGACTGTATATTCCAGGAAACATGCTGATATGCATCCTAATTTCTGACACCTCAGAAACTTTGGAGTGCACTGAAAACTTTAAACCAGCAGAGTTTTAATGTGGTAGGTGGTTGAGATAACATTACCTCTGTGTGTCAAAGAGGCAGTGAAAAGATGATGCAGATACTGAACAGCTTCCTCTTTTTTATTTTGTAAATATACTGCACATTTTAAATGAAATACAAATCACATGTAGACTTCTCTTACTCAGTATACATTATGCTATGTATGCCATGTTCATAAAGAATAGAGCATCATCAGCAAAACAAGAGAAACGCAGATAATATTAAAAACTCTATTGCTTAAGGTGGCTGCATGACATGGGTACATCCTGGACAGGTCTCCAGTCCATCACAGGACGAACACTGAGAGACAGACAACCATTCACACTCACATTCACACCTACGGCCAATTTAGAATCACCAATGAACCTAACCAGCATGTCTTTGGACGGTGGGATGAAGCTGGAGTACCTGGAGAGAACCCACGCAGACACAAGGAGAACATGCAAACTCCACACAGAAAGACCCCAGTCGACCATGGAATCGAACCCTGTACCTTCATCAGGCTAACCACCTTTCCACTGTACCGCCCATTGTTATTCATTATATCTCTTAATTACTTGCAGTTTCAAAAACACAACTTTCCTGCGTACAACATTCATAAAGCATACTGCTGCTGTGTGTCGAAGGATCAAGATCTGGTTGTCACTGGTGATGACTCCGTCGAAGCTTCTGTCCAGCAACACATTCTGAACGTGTGAAGAGGAAGTGAAGTTGAGTTTAAGGATCTCATTCTAATTATCAGGGCCATTTTTATTACCCTGCAACTGCTCTAGTGTTTCATGAACTGAACACCCTGTTCCAGAGATGATTTACATTTAGCTCTGATTTCTGCTCCTCCATTTTTTTATGCATCACAGAAACCTGTCCTTCATAAAGTATCTTCCACAGTAGCTGTAGGAAGTGTGAAGATGTATTGTAAACATGTTAAAGTACAGCATGTGGTCAGTGTAGCAGGAAGTGAAAGAGAAGGAAGCGCAGATGGGCTAAACAAAGAAATAGAGGTTGTACAAACCCTCTACGCTCGTATTTCTGTGAAATAGTGTGGCGTTTCCTGATGCCACTGTGAGATCTTTCAGCAGAGAGTTAGAGTGCAATGACTGTTGTAGTTCTTTATTTTTGAAACCACGACACATTTACACATCTGCCAGAGTCCTCACAGGCATAGTCTCCCTGCCGACACCAAGAGTGTCTTTGTTTGTGCCGTGTCTCATCTGATCTCCAGGTCCAGCACGCTACTGTGTTTAAAGGAGAGAGTGATTAGACTAACAGGATGCAGGTGTGCCAATCACTCTCACCTGGTGCTGCTCTCATGAGCCCTCTCTCCACCTCTCTCCTGCAGCTGATGCACCACGCCCCCTCCACAATCAGTAACTTTCTTTCTCTGATTGGTTCAGGATCTTAAAGGCTTTTGTTGATGACTGAATGTGAATAATCTAGAAGTACCGATCTTTATTCCAGTGCTGAATACACTCCCCTACTGTGGACATGCTCAAGGTCAGTGAACAGTTTTCTTTCTTCTCTAGTTTTATATTTATTACCATGTATCAACATTTATTTCTTTTGACCTGTGTGCCACTGCACATATGTCTTTGTTGGGTTTAGATGCCAAGTTGACCCTTGAGCCCAGCTGGTTCCGTCTATTTGCTGGAGAGCATGATACCTTCACATGTGACGTGAGAGAAGGGAATGAAACTGACTAGCTTTACACATTCAGCTGGAATGGTCAACAGCTAGTGTCCTTCAGTACTAATAACTCCTGCTCCCTTTACCTGAGGACAAACCTGAGTGGTGATTATCAATGCACTTGTCCTCACCAGCGCTCAACAAATCTGACAAAAGGGAGCAACAATGTCACTCTGTCTGTGGGCAGTTCTGTCCCGGCAACCTAACTGGCTTATGATATTCACAGGTGAACTGATCAGTGTTCGATGTGACATTGATGGAGGAGGAAACAGAGTGAGAGTATGAATGGAGCAAGCCCGACTCAAACACAACTCAGACGTATGAATAAAGAATTGTCAGTGCATCAGTGTCCAGCAGTGGAAACTACAGGTGTATGGGTAAACACAAACAGGACAGGGACTTCAAGTAGAGTTGAAATCACTGTGTTGTAATACTCTGTCTAATTAAAGCACACTCAGATTGATTCATTCACATCATTAAAAAAGGCTAGCATCAGTGCTGACAATACAGCCTTTCACCATGGAGGTAGTGTGACTCTGACCTGCTCTGTGAAACCATCACCTGACTGGAGTTACTATTGGTACAGAGGAAAAACCTTGGAAGCCCTGAAAAGACCGGATGCTGGTTTCCTCTTCAATGGACAAATCAGTGTCTCACAGGAAGGACTCTACTGGTGCAGAGGAGGAAGAGGAAACCCTGGTTATTACACAGGCTACAGTGATTCAGTCAATATTGGCAAAATTGGTGACGGTGGCATAAGCAATGAATGAATTCCTTCATAATTCTTAAACTAAAATGATGGATGTTGATGCAACCTTCTCATTTATCACTTGAACGCAGCCATAAACAGACCCAGTGTTTTACACTGAGTCCAGTCAACCTCAGTTTGTCTGGTCTGGAGGTCAGGTTTTTTTTTTTTTTTTTCCTTCTCTCAATAAACAGATGTCAGAGAATGACAGAATCCCCATGTAAATTATCCAGATACCAGTCTAGTAATGCAGTGTACTGGTGTGAGTCTGGATCAGGAGAGTTCAGCAATGCAGTCAACATCATTGGACATGGTATGTTCTAGATTCAGTTGTTTTCAGTATCTTTGCTGTAGATTTAATAGAAGCTGTTTGATATCTTAAGACAATCCTCAGTCTTCAGCACGGCTACGCTACAATACACAGTGACTATCTCCTTCCTTCCAGTCTATCTTGTTATGGTCAAATGGTTACTTTAACATGTTCAGGTTTGCAGTCAAATACTAAATTGAACAAAGTAATATAAATGTGTGATGAGGTGGTTAAACACAGGCAGGACTTAAGAATCAAAACTGAAGAAGTTACTCAGAAATCCTGGATGTTGACCTCCTTGAAGCTTGGTATTCATTCAATTATTTTGGATTTGTTTTGAAGTATTTCAAATTTCTACTGTCAGGAACTAAAATGTTTACACTTTGATTGGTTTAGAAAGACAGTTTTAAGCTTTGTTTTAGTCATTAAGCACCATATATTGATGCACACATCTGCACCAACTGATCTCTGACTGACACTGACATTGTGTGACTGTTTTCCAGGTTCTTCTGGTATCATCCTGGTGAGTCCTGTCCATCCTGTGACTGAGGTAGAGCCTGTTACTCTGTTACGCTGCAGGTTCAGACAGCAACAAATACTTTCCAATGTGTCTTTCTATCACAATGACAAACTCATCCAAAGTGATACCAGAGGGGAGCTGAATATCTCTGCAGTGTCAAAGACACATGAAGGCTTCTACAAGTGTGAACATTCAGGAGAACAATCACCACAGAGTTGGATGGCAGTTAAACGTGAGTAAGAACATCTGATGAATTTTTAATTTTGAAATCATTTATTAAGAGTCTTGGAGAATAATTTCTGTTCCCTACTGCTGGGGTCAGGTATCTGCCCTATTTTTCTCTCTGAGGAACATCCAGGCCATGGTTCCTCATATGGCATCTTCAGTCTCACTGTCTGGCTGTCAACAGACACAGCTGTAGAGTTTGATGATAATGTCCTCCATCACTGTCTGACAATTCGTATTTCCTAATTGGTGTGAATCCTTATCTTCATGTTTATGTACAATAACCAATGGGATATTGATGCATCTCCCCCTGCCTCGGTCCACCCTCTTAGTATAAGACTTTGAGTTTACTATTTGTCCCTTAGAATTGAGGTGGACTCATGCCCATATGATGTGATGACGAATCTTCTGTTCTCCTCGATCGAGCCTAAATAAACTCCTTCAGGCATAAGACATACAGGATCTGCATCACCACAAATTTCTACCTAACAAGATGCGTCACAAATAGGATCTTAATAGAACAACGACTCGGTAAGTGCAAATGTATAATGTCTTGTTGTATATTGTGCCTTGCTGTGTGTTACGGTCTGTCCGGGTTGAGGTAGGGGTGAGGTAGGACCCAAACGCAAGACATAGGGAAGAGGAGGCTAGTGGAGGTGAAACTGAAGTTTAATTAAATAAAAGGGAACAAAAAACGCTGCTTGAACAGCAGGAAAATCCAAAGGGGTAAAACAACAAAAACTGAAGGTAAAAAAACACTTGAGATGCTGAGGGGACTGGTAAACACTGGAAACAAGAAGAAACACAGGGGAACCATCCATAGGGAATGATGCGACAGGGACAAAGGGGAAGCCAGGGCTATATATACACACACGAGGAACCAAGGGGTGACAAGACACAGGTGACAGAAATCAAGAGACACCAGGTGAAACTAATGAACTAATCAACACCGAAACACAAGGAGGAAAATCACAGGAAATCAAAAAACTTACCAAAGTAAAACAGGAAACGGGGACACGAAACATGAAAAACTCAAAACGTGAAACACAGAAAACCCAGAACCATCACACCGTGTCTGTGTTTGACAAATGAAAGGAATGTGAAATGGGAGCTAAACTTTTGATAAAGAACTCGTATTAATAGTGATACTTCATTATTAATTCTGTATGAGAGAAACGTTTTAACTTCAAGTGAATTATCAGTTTTGCAAAGTGCTTGTATGTTTGTGAAAAAAGCTGGGTGAGCTTATCACTTTTCTGGGTGCGGGGAGAGTCCGTGCCCGGCACGGAGGGGCCCACCTGAGATCTCTGATCATAGGAAAGGGCTTTTCGAGGTGGATTGAAAAAGGATCTGTTTACCAGAGGTCAAGATCGGGGACTGCCCGCCTGTGTCCGTTGGGAACAAAATGAAATGTCTATACACTGAGACTAAATGTCTACCTTCACACATACAACACTGAAAATTTATGTAAGACCAGAAAACCTGTATGCTGCTGAAGTAGTTTTTGTATGTTTATTGAGTGTCCTGTTTGTTTGAATTTATACACTGGGTGCTTGTCAGTCCAAAACGGGGGATGAAACAAATTGACACAAAAAAATGACACACAAATCAAATAAACAAGACGGCACACCACACTCTAAACAACCTGATGCAGAGATACACGGTGCAGGCGATTTGCAGCCACAACATCTACAGAGCATGTTCTCTTTGAGAACACCAGCTGGAGTAGTTTGTCGTCTAAAAGGTTGGAAATATGTGTATCCATTCACCACTCTTATGCAAGATTGGACACAAGGAGAACACTGCAAAAATGAACAATCTAACCAAGTCTTCCAATCTTGTATCTAGCCAAAAAGCCTTTTTTTTTTTTAAATCTTGTTTTGAGAGCATTGTACTATGCAAGCACAGAATGTGTAAGATTATTATTCTTGTTTTGAGAATATGTGTTTTTATTTCTTAGTAACTATATATTTTTCGCAGAAAGTAAGCCGAATTATGTCAGATACTCTTTTGTGACCACTTTTTAACTTAGAAAACTTGTTTCAAGACCTGAAGCATTCACACACACTTTGGCCACAGTTGTAACACATTTATTCACATTCATTTCAATGTTTAAGTGCAGCAACATCACCAAGATAATATTTTGTCAGAACATACGTGGTGTTTTTGAAACTGGCAGGGTAATATGATGTGTGATCCACTAGCTTTTCAGCAGCGATCAACTGTGTTGCTTGAGCAAGATTAGGCACTGCAACTTCACAGGTTAAAAGAATAAAAAGAGAATAAGCCACTCTACTTTGACTGTGTGTTGTATGCCATACCATATTAAAATACTCCATATTTGGTACTTCTGAGACAGGACCCAATTTTCCTGTAAACAAAAATCGGATGCTCCATACCTATGTCATTCTGACAGCAAACTGTCAAGACAGCAATCTTTATTTTGGCAGGCACATACTGACTAGAGCGGTCAATACCAAATCTTGACGGGGGGGCGTGTCATAGCAAGATTATTTAGTTTGCATAGTGATGTGATTATACAGGGATCTACAACCGGCCTAGAAATTAAAATAGCATTTCTAGTTCTAGTATTCGCCAGTTATATATGTTTGTATGACATTATTAGTTTTGTACTCTTTTTACCCAGACTGACATGGTCTGCACCATCCTCCGTCACTACCGTCATGTGATCACGTCTGCCTTATGACAGTTGGAAGGTTATCGGGACTGGATTCGGTAAGGAGAAAACAACATATTAATAATTATAGTTTTAAGTTTTACAATTACGTTACAGTTTTACTCTTCACATTTACTTCACTCATCGTGATTAACTGTGGCCGTATCAATGAATAAATCGGCCTATTCAATCCTAAATCCTGCTAGCTAGCTAACTTAGCTAATGTTAGATGACTTTCCAGGTTGGTGCTACAGTGTTATGCTATTCCTCATGCGATTTATTGAAAACGTTGTTGATAAATTTTCCGCCATATTTTTTTTTTATCATGTACTCTTTGAATGTGCATATTAAAAGCAAGAATAACCGGGAGGGGCGCTAATGGGCAAATCCGCCGCGAACTCTATGGGCGCCGCCATCTTGCCTGCCGCCATTACTGCGTGCCTGCGAGCATATTCTATAAACTATATAAAAAAATAGAGACGTACAGTGTTCCGTTTTAACAATTTGACATGATTTAGGTTATTGTTTTGAATCTGTGAACGCAGAGTATACGAGAAAGTATACTTTTAAAATATCTCCTCATGGCTAGCTAAGCTGGAGTAGCTTTATGGTGCTAAATGGTTAAATAATGACATTTAAGTTACCGTTTTCTTTATTGTTTGTCATTTCCCCATATTGAATTTAGCCTTTGCTCAGTCACCCTTAAGTAGGTTATTATAAAATGTATTTCAGCTATTTTGCTGTCTCAAGTCGATTAGTGCTAATTTTATAGGTAAAAATGTTATATGGCTTTTAATTCTAAAAAGGTTTGTTAATGATTTGACTTTGTTTACAGCTGCCAGCATAGATGAGGCCTTACTCCACCCCCTCAGTCTGGGTGATTCAAGACACCTTTTTCATGGGCCAGAGAACTTTCTCAGGAGGAAACAACTGTCGGCCAAGAGGTAAATTTTGCCTGCTTTTCTAAAAATAAACAAATACCTGGCACAACACATGTTGTGCCATTGTTTGTCTCCACTTCCTTGTCCATGTCTTGTCTTCCTGTGTTGTCCCTCCTGTGAGTACCTTGTGTGTCTCATGTGCATGCGATTGCCCCACCTGTGTCTTGTTTCCACATGTATTTGACCTCAGTGTTTTCCCGGTTTTCTCCTTCCAAAGAAAACCCTACAGCTTCCTGTTCCTCCAGAATATGTGATCTACACAGACACGGAGTTGGAACAAGTTCAAAAGCACCATTTTGAGATGACCTGTACAGGTAGAGGGGGGGACTCATCAAACATGTAAGTGATGACAATTTTAGTCATATTATTTTCTTGAAAAGTTATTTAAAAAAAGGTACGTGATACTCAAAATGTTTTTTTCCAGTAAGCGACTTTTTCACCACAAATGAGCATGTAAAGTTATCTTCAGAAGAGAATTATGAATGCTGTCTATTTTTGTTCATACAAAGTAGTTTTTTCCTTGACTACCATGTTCTGTCTCATATTTTAAATGTTATCAAAGATAATGAGGTTATATCCTCTGTTACCTCTGCTGAGTGTTTCACAAGTACTTGGTTCATTTTGAAAGGTTTCATTTTGCAGACATGCATGTTAGAATGATTGTAAACATTGTAACACTGTGTCCATTGTAACCTCCTTCCTTTCCACTGTCCGTCCGTCCGTCCTTCCTTCCTTCTATCCTTCCTTCCTTCCTTCCTTCCTTCCTTCCTTCCTTTCTACTATCCCTTCCTTCCTTCCTTCCTTCCTTCCTTTCTACTATCCCTCCCTTCCTTCCTTCCTTTCCTTCCTTCCTTCCTTTCTACTATCCCTCCTTTCCTTCCTTCCTTTCCTTCCTTACTTCCTTTCCACTATCCCTCCCTCCCTCCCTCCCTTCCTTCCTTCCTTCCTTCCTTCCTTCCTTCCTTCCCTCCTTCCCTCCTTCCCTCCCTCCTTCCCTCCCTCCTTCCCTCCCTCCTTCCCTCCTTCCTTCCCTCCTTCCTTCCTTCCTTCCTTCCTTGCTTCCTTCCGTCCTTCCTTCTTGTCCACTGTCCTTCCCTTCCTTCCTTCCTTCCTTCCTTCCTTCCTTCCTTCCCGCTATCCCTCCCTTCATTACTGCTGTCCTTTCCTTCCTTCCTTCCTTCCTTTCCACCTTCCTTCCTTCCTTTCCACTGTCCTTCCTTCTTGTCCACTGTCCTTGTCTTCCTTTCCACTGTCCTTCCTTCCTCCCTTCCTTCTTTCTTTCCTTCCTTCCTTCTTTTCCACTGTCCTTCCCTTCCTTTCCACTGTCCTTCCTTCCTTGCTTCCTTCCGTCCTTCCTTCTTGTCCACTGTCCTTCTCTTCCTTTCCACTGTCCTTCCTTCCTTGCTTCCTTCCGTCCTTCCTTCTTTTCCACTGTCCTTCCCTTCCTTTCCACTGTCCTTCCTTCCTTGCTTCCTTCTGTCCTTCCTTCTTGTCCACTGTCCTCCCTTCCTTTCCACTGTCCTTCCCTTCCTTCCCTCCTTCCTTCCTTTCCACTGTCCTTCTCTTCCTTCCTTTCCACCTTCCTTCCTTTCCACCTTACTTCCTTTCCACCTTCCTTCCTTCCTTCCTTTCTACTGTCCTTCCTTCTTGTCCACTGTCCTTGTCTTCCTTTCCACTGTCCTTCCTTCCTTGCTTCCTTCCGTCCTTGCTTCCTTCCGTCCTTCCTTTTTGTCCACTGTCCTTCCCTTCCTTTCCACTGTCCTTCCTTCCTTGCTTCCTTCTGTCCTTCCTTCTTGTCCACTGTCCTTGTCTTCCTTTCCACTGTCCTTCCCTTCCTTCCCTCCTTCCTTCCTTTCCACTGTCCTTCTCTTCCTTCCTTCCTTCCTTCCTTCCTTCCTTCCTTCCTTCTTCCACCTTCCTTCCTTTCCACCTTCCTTCCTTCCTTCCTTTCCACTGTCCTTCCTTCTTGTCCACTGTCCTTGTCTTCCTTTCCACTGTACTCCCTTCCTCCCTTCCTCCCTTCTAGGGATGCAAATTTTCGAGTAATTCATTAATCGATAGTTGTTTCATCTTATCGATCGATGATCGATTAATTGATAAGCGGCAATTTTTCTGAGAAGCTGAATTTCCCTCTGAATAGGTTCTATCTACTGTATACGTAACATAAAATGCAATCTTCCTTACGATGCGCTGTCTCTTAGCAGCATAATAAAAATAAATAAAACATATTCTGAAAAGTAAATAAGGTGTCACATGTGGACTATTAGCAGCATTTATAATCCCCCTTAAAATTGGGAAATGTGACAATATCACAACAACATTAGTAGACTAGGACTGGACAGTCGTAACTCTAGTTAATTTAAATATAGGCTGCCTGATGACAGATGTGTCTGTCTTCGTAAAACAAAACAAAAACTGTATTGTGTTTTATTTTATTTTTATTCTATTCTTATTTCACGTATTTAAGCTGAACTTTACTAGAGAGAAAAGTTACTGGAGTCAAATTCCTTGTATGTGTACATACTTGGCCATTAAAGCTGATTCTGATTCTGATCCTAATCCTCATTGCATAGCTGGATCTATTTTTGTTCAAGAATGTCATATCAGCATGGTCAGCTAAGTCGTGTACGCAGCCTGTTAACAGTTAGGCCAGCTGCTGAAAATACACGCTCAGAAGTGACTGACGTCTGCTGACGTGCCTGTCCGTCAACGACATTTATCGGCAGCATGTCTGTAGTAACCATGTATGTTACATATACACTGGGTAATGCCCTCTGCTTCTGTGGAATCACATTCGTCCCAACGCTGTGGTGATTGTAGGCCACAGTTACTCATTGCGCGGCTCGTCATGCTATAACTGGCGGCTCGTCTGGTAGCTTACAGTAACACACTACCACTTGCCTTTAATTGCAATCCACTATTTACCGGCAATGCCAAAGGTGGCCATGTGGCATTGTTTACAAAACTTGACCGCAACGCACGGTTGCAGGCTGGCGACGTAAGCTCCGCTAGCTAGCGTAAAACACAAAACGGACCGGTTTTAATAAAGCGACAGAAACCGAGCTCATTAAAGTAAATCTGGTCTTAAATGAAAATGTATTGGCCGTGTTATTTATTTTTTGTGGGATGTCCAATTTGTATGTGTCGTAAAAGTGGCTCGCCTTTTGATTTTGCACTGCCAATGTGGCTCTTGTGAAATAGTGAGGATCACTGTTGTAGGCTAACACTCGCTGTTTGTAGCATGGCTGAATGTGACATATTAGGTGGTAATTTAACGAAATTGTGGAGTGGTTATATTTTAAAATACTTCCACATATTGTGCATTTGGCGTCATTGTCGTCATTGACCAAATTAAAGTGGCTCCATACTGCACTCAGTTTTGTCCTCTTCATCTTGTCAGCACCGCTTCTCGTTTGTCTGTTGTTGTCGTCAGAGCCCTGCTTCGCTTGTGTTCCCACGTGTGCGTCAAGTACGCCTGGCGTCAAGCTCGCCCCCACGAGGACGAGCGGGGAATTAAGGGTTCAAAATGCAATTAATTGACAATAAATTAATTTAATCGAGTAAATTCTTACGACAATTAATCGATAATCGATTAATTGCTTGCATCCCTACTCTCCTTCCTTCTTTTCCTTTCCTTCCTTCCTTCCTTTCCACTGTCCTTCCTTCCTTGCTTCTTCTTTCCACTGTCTTCCTTCCTTGCTTCCTTCCTTTTGTCCTGTCCTTCTGTCCACTGTCCACTGGCACTGTCCTTCCTTTCGCACTGTCCCGTCCCTTCCACTGTCCTTCCTTCCTGTCCTTCCTTCCTTCCTTCCTTCCTTCCTTCCTTCCTTCCTTCCTTCCCACTATCCCTCCCTTCATTACTGCTGTCCTTTCCTTCCTTCCTTCCTTCCTTCCTTCCTTCCTTTCCACTGTCCTTCCTTCCTTCCTTCCTTCCTTCCTTCCTTCCTTTCCACTGTCCCTTCCTTCCTTCCTTTCCACTGTCCTTCCTTCCTTCCTTCCTTTCCACTGTCCTTCCTTCCTTTCCACTGTCCTTCCTTCCTTCCTTCCTTCCTTCCTTCCTTCCTTCCTTCCTTCCTTTCCACCTTTCTTCCTTCCTTGCTTCATTCCTTCCTTCCTTCCTTTCCACTGTCCTTCCTTTTGTCCACTGTCCTTGTCTTCCTGTCCACTGTCCTTCCTTCCTCCCTTCCTCCCTTCCTTCTTTCTTTCCTTCCTTCCTT
>SRSE01000757.1:0-22486 GCA_005024645.1 Planiliza haematocheilus
GTCTCTCTGTCTTTCTGTCTTTCTTTCTCTCTGTCGCTCTGTGTCTTTCTGTCTCTCTGTCTCTCTGTCTTTCTGTCTTTGTCATCCCTCCCTCAGCTCCACAAGCAGGCGGACATGCAGGAGGAGAAGAATCGTATTGAGCGGGTGCTTGGCGCCATCTCTGCCCCTGACCTCATCCAGAAAGTCCTCAGCTTTGCCCTCTCGGTACGTGACGACCTCTTTCACTGCACGCGTGCCTTTGGTTCTAGTTTCTCAGGACTGATGGAGGAAATGAAAACCAGGTCATCGTGTTTGTTTTAAAGTGACAGTGGAGGAAGTGACACGCAGCAGGTTCTTTTTATTTGTTGAATGTTTATTTATTTATTTATTTATTTATTTAATCTGGATCTGTTCTCTGAGCTGAAATCTACTGAGGATGGAGAATGACTTCTTGCAAAGAGCTGATGTCTATTTAATGGGAAGCTTAGCAATACTAGTTACCATCACGTTAAACAACATGACCTTTGCTGGAGAATATGTGGCTATAATCTCTCTGCATAAAGTTTTAGATGAAGTGTAGTCTAACGTTAAAAACAAAAACAAAAACAAAAGCAGAGGTTTGTAGAGCGTCTACTGTCGTTAGCTTCCAGCACAGAGAGAAGGATTTTACCTGATGCTGCTGGAAAAAACTCAGTTTCTATCATTAGAAGCTTCAGAAACAAAGCAAATATTATCTTATGTTTGTAGTTTCTCCCAGAACGTTTTGAGGTCACATCTAGTTCCAAGTGGAGTAAATCCCACGTCCCAGCTTCCTTGAATGCAGCGTTATTTAACTCCACGCTGCTCAGGACGATCTGATTGGCTCTGCAGATATTAGCAGGAGCAGAATCAGTGGCTCCAGATTGTCCTTCACAAAGCACACAAACTCATCTGTCCTCTGGTTCTCGTCTCTGAACAGGAAGAGGTCCGTCCCCAGGACACGGTGTCGGTAATTGGCGGAGTGGCGGGAAGCAGCAAGCAAGGCCGGAAGGCTGCCTGGAAGTTTGTGAAGGACAACTGGGAGGAGCTCTACAACCGCTACCAGGGAGGCTTCCTCATATCACGCCTCATCAAGGTAAAGAGAGCTTCATCTGTTAGCTGACAGCAACTCAAAGCCTCCTGTAACCATGGCGACCTGGCTCTGATTTGTCTTCTTGTCTTTGCAGCTCACGGTCGATGGGTTCGCCATCGATAAAATGGCTGCTGAAGTAAAGGTGAGAGGACAGAGCTCTTAGCTGCTTCAGGGGGTTAATGTGACGTGGCTCCATATCATTTCTCCTTGAGTTTGGTTTCTTCTAAAGACGATTTGTAAACAGCGCTCAAGCTTTATGCGCATGCTCCACCTCTTCCTCTGTGAAACAGCGCCACCTATAGGCCTGGAGTATGAAGTAGTGTTTTGTTGAGACGGATCCGTGTGGACGCAGATATTCTTGAAACGATGGCAGAGAAAACGGAGGAGGAGAAGATGGGTTTGGTACGTGAGGACGAGGTCTTAGCTGCTGACAGCGTTCAGAGTTAATTTCGACTGGAGCTAAGGAGCCAAACCCAGATTCATTCATCAGATGTAGGAGCGTGATTCATCCAGAGAGCACGTCTCCACTGCTCTAGAGTCCATAGAAACCCGTCATATGAAGCTCTCTACTGTTCTGAAGCTAATCTGAAGGAAACATGAGGTTTGTAGAGATCGACTCTGCAGAACGCTGCTGACCTCTGACCTCTATGAGCCTGTGATCCTGCTCTGTCATTGATCATGGCCTGACAGCTGCTGTTTGGATGCTACAAGGATGTGATTCATAGCAGACCTGAAGGCTTGGCTGCAGCCTGACGCTGATCTAATCATTTTAAAAGTGTCCTCAGTGTCAGGACATGTCCAGCTGCTCTCACTCAGTGAGACGTCCTGTTCTCCAGTCTTTACCTGCTGAGCTTTGTTAACGCGTCTCTTCTCTTCCTCCAGAGTTTCTTTGAGAGTCATCCGCGCCGGCGGCCGAGCGTACGGTGCAGCAGTGCTGCGAGAACATCCTCCTCAACGCCGCCTGGCTGAAGCGCGACGCAGACGACATCCACCAGTATCTACTGCAGCGCAAAGCCCCCCCAGTCTGAGCAGCCGCCTCCTCCTCCTCCTCCTCCTCCTCCTCCTCCCGCCGTCCCCCCCCCCCTCGCCTCCCTTCCCTCCAGCGCGGACCTCCCAGCATCATAGCAAACTGTATGAAACAAGAAGACAAAGCCAAGAATTTAACTGAGTGTTGGAAACACAAAGAGACTCTTTCTACATCCAAACGCGTCAGAATCGGTTTTAGTCAGACCAGGAATGTAGTTTTAGCCCCGTTCTGTCCACATCCGCCGCGTCACAGCCCCGGAAAACATCGCTAACCCTGCTAACACGTTATGCACACCTTCCTCCACCTCTGCGTCTTAGCTGAGAAAACTGTGAACCCCCTCCTCCTCCTCTCCCTCCTCCCTCCCTCCTCCTCCTCCTCCTCCTCTTCCTCCTCCTCCTCCTCTTCCTCCTCCTCCTTCCTCCTCCTCCTCCTTCCTCTTCCTCCTCCTCCTCCTCCTCCCTCCTCCTCCTCCTCCCTCCTCCCTCCTCTTCCTCCTCCTCTTCATCCTCGTGTTCTCTCTCCCCCGTCACCACCGTTTTAAACGCACGTTGCGTTCGCTGCTTTGTTAATTTCACTCGGTTCTCTGTACGAACACGACGGCCCCACTCTTCCTCCCCCTTTCAGGCGCTGTGATTGGGCGAAAGCCGAGGCTGTCTGGGCAGAGTGGGGTTAAAGACGGCAGTAGTGCGAGTCGTAGTTTCCAACGGCACTGATTCTCCACTGCTAATAAACGGTTAAGGCGAGGCGAGCAGCGCTAGCATGGTACTACGTTGTAAACTGTATAATTCAGGCGTATTTCTTTTTTTTTTTGTTCCTTTTAAATGACGAGTTAATGGAAAAGTTCATTCACCTTTTCACCCCCTAAAAAAACAAAACAAAAAAACCTGAGCTCTGTTCAGAGTTTGTATAGTTTTAAATCGTCCACAAGCATATTTAATCCAGTTTCTTCATCCAGCCACAAAATGAAGATACAGGCGTGTTTTTATAAGACATCCGATGCAGTGATTTATTTAAATGTTGAGATAATCTTATATATTGAGGAGAGGGGAATTAAAAAAAAAAAAAAAAAAACATCACAACACTATTTATCGGGGCCTTTTTCATTCTGAAGTAACATCAGGAAACGCCTCTTCATGGGACCGGGGCCCGGCGAGGCCCGGTCCGGACTCTGTGGCCGCGACAGATCGACTCCACTCCACTGTTGAACTGGGAAAGCCTTAAATTGGTCGACTGGTTTGCAGTAAATACTAAACACTGAGATGAGAGATGACTTCCACATAGCGTCAATGTATCTTAACATGACAGATTATGCAGACTTGTTGAACGAGTATATCTATATAGAATTTACAATTTGATGTGTTTGGTTTTTTTTTTTTTTTGGAAACATAACTACCGAGTCATCCAACCTGTTGTTGAGACACCTTTCCCCTCCTGGAACATTTTTTTTTTTTTGGTTTATTTGTTTGTTTTATTTCTTTTTTTTTTTTTTGTTAAAAACTAAAGTTGGTGTTCATTAAAGTGAAAAAGGATTTAAAAACTAATGATGTGAAATCGGTGCACGTTTATGATTTTTATGAGTGAGGTGTGAGTGTACCTGCCTGGGGAAAAACAAAAAAAAAAGGTTTTACTGTGAGTGGTGTCACACGTCGGGGTCGGTCGGTGGCGTTCGACGACACGTGGTCGCTGCAGGTTCATGATGAGATTAAACTGGTGAGAGAATAATCCGAGAGGGAAACGAGCTTCTGCAGAACATGTTCATGCACGGCTTTATCGCCCGTGCAGAGATGTGTCATGTCTTTGTTTTGTTTTTGTTTTGTTTTCTTGAATGAATCGGATTTCAGTTCAACATGTGGAATGTTTCTGTGGTTCTGACTTTTAAGAAGAGGAAAAAAAAAAACTGTTAATCTGGGGTAACTTTGATTTTTAGTGTTGCCAAGGCAAATGTAAATATGCAGTCCAATAAAGTAACACTTGATGATACAGTACCTGTCCCTGCAGGAACCTTTCTCAGGTTTATCAGACCAGTGTTTTACAAACCAACCAGCTGTGCTTCTTTTACGACCTGTAGAGATGTGTGGAAAGTCAGCGCGGGTCCTCTGGGTTTGTTTTTGTAGCAATTAAAATGTGATAATTCAATAAATTACACATTTGTCTGATAATAAATGCCACATAAGCACCATTAACCGGTAAGGTCTCATGATGGCATGTACCAACAATAGAAATATGGGAAATAAAAAGAGAAGTAGAGCAAAATGTCCTTGTCTAGTAGATTCTTAACCCCTATTCAGTCCCAGGTTTAAATAATGAAAGCCAGCTGATATAATTCTTATTCTTGGCTTCTTGTGAAATAAATTCTTCACATTTCATCCACTCTGTTGGTGCATTTACCTGAAAACCTGCTGATTTGATGCTGCGTGGCTGCGGCTTTTGGCGGGGGTGTCGTTACGCGTTGAGTCGGTAGGTGGCGCCAGTGCTCCGCTGTGTTCTCAGTGAGTCGAATGAACAGGAAGCGTAGAAGAAGAACTTAGTTGCTGTGTTTTAGTTGAAGATGCTGGTTAGATAATGACAGCTCTGTAAGTAAACCGCGCCAAATGGCTCTTAAATGTCTCAAATCGTTAAATAATATAAATAAAACGTCATTGATAAACTTTAAATTGCTCCCACGGCCTGTTTTTGTAAACTTGTGCGGATTTACCTCAGGCTAAACAAGCTAGTTGCAGCGCAAGCTAACAAGGAAGCTAGTCAGCAGTTAGCTAAGTAAGGAGCTAGCCGTTTGCTCGGAACTAACATTTGTAGTATAAATATTTTCTAAACATTTATTTTAAATAACATGCTTAGTTTATTGTGTTTGTGTTTATTATTCTCATTATTTTATTAGAGGTAAGCTCCTGGTGGCCAGGTGCTGTGTTAGCTGTTAGCATGTTGTTAGCTTCACGTCGACGTTAATACAAACGGGTCCTGTCACATATCTGTGAGTTGACACGCTTATCTGGTTTGTGCGACGCAAATGATTAAATATTAAAGCTGCTCCGGTCAACGTTCACTAGAGAAAAGCGGCGTTTTAAAGCGTTTTTCCGTCGTATCAAAGGTCAGACTCGCCGGTAAAGAGGAGGGAGGGCCAGCGGTTTATTTTTAGAAGCTGTAAGAAGGAGGCGGACAGCTGCTAGATCTGAATGAATATATAGCTGCTACTGAGCAGGAGACCTACAAGTGTCCTTAATGCTCTGTGAACCTGTCTTAAAATGATTAACTGCTGGATGAAGAAGTTAACAGTTGTGTTTCCTGGCTTTTATCCTGCTAAAGCTAATGCTTCCTGCTTTCCAGGCTGTCTGCTGACTGACTGACAGATGCCTTCACCATGGCTGAGCTTCAGCGCGCTGGTCGTCGCCCTCTTGTTGTCCCAGGCCAGAAGCTTCCTGAGCCCCTCGGAGGATGACGGCGTCCCCGAGGAGTGGGTGCTGCTCCATGTGGTTCAGGGCCACATCGGGGCAGGAAACTACAGCTACCTGCGCCTTAACCACGACGGCAGAATCATTCTGCACATGCAGAGCCTCAAGGGAGACGCCGACCTGTACGTGTCAGATAAAACCCTTCACCCGAGCTTTGACACCTACAAGCTGCAGTCGGTCACCTGCGGCCCTGACGTGGTGGTGGTGCCCGGGGACTTCACGAGGCCCGTGGGCATCGGCATTTACGGCCACCCGTCACACAAGGAGAGCGAGTTTGAAATGCGGGTGTTCTACGATCAGACGGTGCTGCAGGACCCGTTCGACAGGGGCGCGTACGATTCAGAAGGCAAACATAAGGAAAAGCAATCCGCTCATGCTGGAGAGGAGGACTTTCAGGAAGAAGAGTCAATCTTTTGGACTATTCTGATTGGCCTTTTGAAAATTATTCTGGAGATTGTGTTTTGAAAGTCGCTTTGCTACTGTGACCGACGGTGGGGATCCTGTTTTTGGCTCGGTTGGCCATTAAAGAGTAGGATTTGTTTTCATTGTGTGAGGAGAAGAAGATGCTGTATAACATTTTAACAATTCAAAACATACTTGATAAAGAGTTTAAAAAAGTCGGGGTGGGATCACTGTGCAGAAATCACCAGTGAAGCCTGATCAGTCATAAAAACGTTTCACATCATTTGTGTCATCAAGAGAAAATGAATCAAGGCGACGCTCAGGGTCTAAATTTGGCTCTTGGAGATTTTTTGTTTTGTTTCTTTCTATTTTGAATTGTGGTTTAACCAAAAGAGCAACAGTGGACTGGTTCTGGAGTCTTAAATTATAGATTTGGATTTTATAATTCACACAGCAGTCGGTAGGTGTAATCGTTCCTCCTCCTCTGGTCGTTAGAGATGATGCCGTACTCCACGCTGCTCCACATTTACCTGTTTCAATCTCACTGCGTCTCTTTCAGTGTCGTTGTGCCAAGAAAGAAGTGTTTTTACCGACGGCACAGAGAAGAAGAAGGATCACTACGTTCATATATCATTACTGTGCTTTGGTAGATTTTAAAAACCTAACCTCCTACGATCTGTGTGGGTTTAAATGTCCAATAGCAATACAGTCACTTCCAGATGAGGATCTGGTTTATTGTTTAACATAAAGGAAACCTGACGACGTCTTAAAATCAGGATGCCAAAGCAGATCATTACATTTAGTTTTTTATTTGCTGTTCTTGGAGACATGTCTCCGACATCAGAGCATCTGGTTTATGAAGGGATTTGCTAACAACCTGTTAACATGAGTAGCAACATTTTATTTGATCACTTTTTCTTTTTTTTAATCCGCCTGTTGGACAAAGCTCCTGATTTAAACACCACCTCCGACTCTGGAGCTCAGTTATGAGTAACCTTGTGACCACTGAGCAGAAATGTTCAACAGTGCCTTCAGATCAGTCCTCGGAACGACCGAGCAACTTGTGAGTCAGGTTTCAGAATAAAAAAAACATTATTTTGCACGTTTTGTCTCGTCTTTGTTTCAGCACACAGCCACATACGCTCATGTGGTTTAGACTGTTAAACATAAATATGACTCAAAACATGAGCAGACAAAGAGAAGCTAATCAGACAAGGCCGGGCATACACTGTGAGATATTTTAAATCCTTTGATTCAGCTCCATCTCAAACTGCAAAAGTTGACAGCCTTCATGTTCTCACGGACTTTTGTTTCCGGAACTGCAACGGTACAAAGAAGAGGAACCCGGAAGTGGGAGACGCACATCATCCAAGTTGTTTTGACGTAACTTAACTGTGCGTGAGGCAAATCGTCTCGTGGCGCTGCTTCTGCTGTGAGATACCTTCACGAGGAGCGACCAGGATTTTAGACAAGTTTCATTTTCTTGTGAGCACACGGTTTGTGATCGGGGAGTTCGTCGTGAGGTGTTAATCTCTCCTCGTTACTGCACAAAGCACGACGCGCGATTGAGACGAAATTCAGCCCGATTCAAAAAATAGTCGCACGAGTGGAAAAGTCTCAAAATGAACCGACAATCGATCAGTGTATGACCGGCTTTAGATTACAAACTAATATCAAGGTCAATCAGAGTCGTGTCTTCAGAAATTCAGAAATAGAGACGCTTTTTGGTTTAACTGCAGATGTTTTGCCCGATCGTCCACATGAATCCTGTAAACTTATTGCCCTAAAACGCCCAGGGTGAAAAAATTCACAAAGGCAGCTCTTGCGTTTCTGTGTGGACAGTAAACGGATAGAAACGCAAACGATGATGTCATGGCCACGCCCCCTGGAGCAGCCTTCCACCTCTTATGTCCCGTGAGACGTCTCCTAACAAACAAACAACAATGGTGGACTACATGCTCGTGTTCCTGCTGGAGAAGATATTGAGCCTATTATGGTTACTAGGGCTAAATATCATTTCTCCTTGAGTTTGGTTTCTTCTAAAGCGATTTGTAAACAGCGCTCAAGCTTTATGCGCATGCTCCACCTCTTCCTCTCTGAAACAGCGCCACCTATAGGCCTGGAGATGAAGTAGTGTTTTGAGTCGTGTTGAGACGGATCCATGCGGACGAGGCCTAAAACTACTTGGATGAAACGTTCATAAGAAACTCAGGACACACCTGTCTTCCAGGTACACTGTGTAAGATTTAGTGGCTCCTAGTTGGGAGGTTGTTGATGAATACATTTGTCTCTTCTGGGTCGGTGTGTAGCAGTGGCACCAAGCAGACTAGATATGGTTTGTTCTCTGCTCCAGTTCTATGTAACAACACATCAGCCACGCACACTTAGAAGCAAACTAGATTTCTTCTTTTTATGTGATGCAACGCACTTTAAATTAAACTTGTGCTGCAAAAAGTCTTAATTTAAACAGCTGGCATTTTAGTGTAGCCTGCTCCTGGAGTCAGTATTCTTAAGTTTGCCATTATTTCACAACTAAAAATTAGACCAAATCTCTCAGATCGTATTCAATACACAAAGCTTTAATATCTGATTAACTTTCTGCAGAGCACACTTTTATTTACAAGAAAGAAAATACTCCTTAGAACAACAGCTCCAGAGTTGTCCAGGTTTGTTTCTTAAAGAACAGTTAAACTCGCAGTCAGTGAGTTAAATGCTCCAGTCCTCCTCCTCCTCCTCTTCATCACGGTGACAGTGTGGAGGCCAGCTCGATGCTGTTGATCCTCAGCACCGTCTGAGGCTGGATGATGATCCTTTTGCGCTGGAACCGGTGTCTCCTCCAGAACCGCATGTGGACTTTGGGCCAGGACTCGGTCTTTTCTAGGACAGTCGCCTCGACCCGGACCAGATCCCGTCCCAGCAGGGGCCTGCCGACCAGGGTGAAGTCCTCCGCTCCGACCAGCAGCACCTTCTCCATGCGGATCCGGTCTCCGCACTCCGCCTCGACGTGGTTCTCGATCAGGATCAGGTCCTCGTCGGTGACCTTCCACTGGCGACCTGCGAAGTGCACGACGGCGAAGAGGCGGCCGAAGTCCTGCTGGAGGATCCGCTGGTTCACGGTGCTCACCACTGCGGCGTGTCGGCTCCGCTCCTCCTCCGCAGAAACCGGGCTCGTCTGCTCCGGCCACGGAGGCCTGGACAGCGAGGTCCACGGCAGCCGGTCCCCGCTAACGGAGCTCTGTGCTCGGAGGGCAGCGGGGAAAAGGACCGGGTGTTTGGGTAACAACAGGCTGCATGTCCTCCACAGTCCCGAACACCCTCTGCTCACCGCCATCTTGACAGGAAGTGGTATGGATGCCACCGCGCATGCGCCAACGTGCTGTCACCTGAAACTTCCGCTTTCAAAAATGTTGTTTAAAAATAGAAATATTCGTTTTTAAAGAGCGATAATGAACGATTTTAGTGGTCCTATATTTGAGTTTGTTTATATATATATATATTAAAGAATGATGTTCACCTACCAATACTTAATTCATACATATATAACGAATCATACTACGGCAAATATCCAGAGACACGTAGAGCCCCCAAGGTTTACTCAATATTATTCAAAAAACGTTTTACCTTCGAGTTTGACCCATTTGAATCTTTTATCATAATTTCACGTGAATATGGTCTAGTACCACAATCCCAAAAGACGTGTACAATCTATAGCAGTCAGTTGAGAAGAAGTTGGCTAAAAATAGGCGATGCATTTTATTTTAGGCTTTAAAATAGTCAAACAATGGACAATAGTCAGTATGAGAGGGTTTAAAACTCACCGACTTCTGTAAATCAACTATTACTACCAACTAACCACTCAAACTCTAGAGCACTGGTTGTTTATAGCTTTATAGGAGGGAATAATAAAAATACCACAGTCAGTGGAAATGAGGAAAGAAAGTTAATCTGGTTGTGGCTATATAAAGCAGAATTATATATATAAAATCGCACACAATGCTTATGTAGCATAGTTTGCAAAACTATATTCTTATATATATTCTTTTGAATTGTTCTTCCAGTACAATTTTAGAGTAAACATAGTGGAAAACAGATTATAAACAGTTCTAAATCTCTCCAGCAATCAACAACTGAACAATTCAACTGTCCCTTTATAAAGTTGTAGAATGATAAATACCCTTACAATAAAAGGCTACAGTTATAAACTTATCTTTGTGTTGATGTTTAACCAAACACAATTTCATTGTTCAGTGTATAATGGCAATAACGTGTCATTCATTCATTCATCATTATTACCGTGCTAGGAATTCTTCTGTTGTTAAATATATAGAAGTAGTCTGGGGAAATACTCATCACTGGAGCTTTATCGAGGAGCAACGTCACATTTCGTCCTGGTGAGCGAAAATCTGGAATTTACGGCGGCACTTAAACGCAGCGCCGCTGTGCCTCCATTTTGTGTCGGTGTTCCCGTTTCCGGGTTTCCGAGAAGGAACCGATAAAACGGTGTCAGCGGGGAGTATGGCTCTGCTTGCAGGTCAGGAGTGCGGTTAAAGTTTTTCGTAGCTATCCGAAACTGTGAAAAGACGATCTCAGACACGTTCTGCAGTTTGTTTTATGTTTGTTTTAAGCGCTTCACTGTCTCAGTTTGTTTGCAAGCGGCTCTTCTTCGCTGACACTGACAGCTGGAAAGTAAACAGCTCGATGCTAACCAGCTAACTGCGGCTAGCTCCAGTGTAACCGCCGCTAGCCAAACGGGTAAACCGACTATAGCTAGCTAGCGTTAGCCGGCTAACCTGCGAGTGTCTTTTGGTGGCATTAAGTTACATCACCACGGCTTGCCAGCACCCTCCCATCCTATTTTTTATTTTTTTGTCAAACTGCTCCGACGAAGGACTGCCACAACTGCACTTTCTATTCATGTTGTTTGGGGGGACAAGACTACAAAACGTCCACTTGTTCGAGCAAGGGTGAGTACATTCTTGGGAAGCTAACTTAACTCCACCTAAGTTTAAGCTAGCTGCTGCTGGCAGGTATGTTTGTTTCTTTACCCGGGAGCGGCTACACAACCTGTCCAGGCCTGATCTGTCCTGTTTTACTGAGTTTTATGTCACAATTTGCATGTTTCCACTCTTGCATTTGTATAATTTATAATGTTGTATACTAGCAGTACTTAAAGTAACTTAAGTTACCTTGCAAATACAGCATTAAAGGCAGTGTTATCAGCCAAATATAGCTGAAGTAGACGTGTCAGGACGTAAAGAAGAGAAACGATCCGCTTAAATGTTAAACTTTAGCTTCAAATATCCAAAGATGTTCAGTTTACTGTCGTGTGTGGCACAGAAACAAAACATCTGAGAAGCTAGAAACAGGAAATATTTGACATATTAAACAAATTAGAAACGCTTATATAGCTGCAGTTGTGTACATACTCAAATGGTGAAATGTAAATGTTGCTCTGTTGTATTTGCGCTGTACTAAATAAGTCATCTATATGTGTGTTTGCTGTGTGGTTGCTTGCTGACAGCTAAATGTGCCTGTATTTATCTGAGCTCTCCTATCAGAGCCGGTCTTGACAGTCTGGGGGTTGTCAGCCCCGACTCAAAGCCTAGAAACACGCTCACGCAGCGCTCTAGGCCTTTAGCCCAGTGCATTTCCTTGACCACAAAAGCATCCAACTTCCTCATACAGCCCTCCCTCTCTTCCCGGCTGTATTTTTTCTCTGTGTAGCGTCACAGTGTTGATGTGGGGAGATGACCCCACCACACCACCACCACGGCTCCACCATTAAATGGCTGTTTACCAACTCTCTGAGTGAACAGCTCAATGGAGAGAAAACCTCAGCAATGAACGTGACCCACTTAAGGCTTTACTTTCATCTTGAATGGAAGGGATTCGTTAGATTATGGGGTCAAAGGTCGGTCCCTGTTGTGTTTTTTTATGGGTGACAGTTTGTGTGAACAGTTGCGTGCCTCAGTTATGGTCTTCAGAAGTGGAAATAAAAGATGCTTTCATTTATAAAAGGCACATCCTTACATTAAGGAGAGACGAACATGATTCTGGATTTTATATGATTGAGTTAATTTTAGGTTTTCCTCATTTAAAGCATCACGTCATGAATGTTCAGATGAAACAAAGCATCACAGAGATATCCTGGAGGTGTGGAAAACTGCAATATGACTTTTTTAAAAACAAACAAACATTGGATTGATTGACAAAATACTAGTCCATGTAGATCTAATTCTAGATGTTAAAAATGTCCAGGTGTCCAATTAAATTCATGTTGAATGTTATTCATACCATCAGTAGCTAGATACTTGATTTTTTATGCAGATTTCCTTATTTAACTTAAAGAAATGTTCAGATGCGTCAGTGTGTTTCTCTGACGCTTACAAACCCAGGAGACATTTACCTAAAAATATTTAGGATATAATTCACAAATAATACGACTCAGTTTCCCCCACGCTTTCGTTTTATACCCACAGGCTTTACATTTTCATTTAGCCCTCTACAAGTTGCCAGCACTGATTGAAACCACAGCTATTGATAAGTTTTTGATATAAGTTGATGAACAGTTAAAGTTGAGTCAATAAACTGTAAATTAATCTTTAAACAATTCATCAGTTCCAACTTTTTCCACATTAAACTTTACAGATGTTTTATTTTGTGTCGTAATAAACCGAGAATCTGTAAATTTTGAACTTTTAGAGGCAGAGGTTGATTATAATTACACGTTTTAGCTGTTAAGGAGGATAAATTTAGCCCTAATTTACAATGAAAGATTTTTATATTCAGAAAAATCAGATTAAAAGATTTTTCTGACTTCTTAAACCGTGTCCTGCTTTCCACCACAGATGGACGTGCATCAGGCTTTATTCGGCACCATTAATAATTTACTGAAGTTTTTCATAATAAAAAAAATACTAAATCACAGAAGATTAGCTTAGTGCTAACTTTAGTTTCTTCAAGTCTGAATTATTACATCTGCGATTGCTTTTCCAAAATACTTGTGTCATATTTTGTTTGACATCAGCTATAATTCTCAATGAAAGTCTTTTCCAAAAGTACAAAACAGTCCTGGCGGCAGCACGCTATTATTTCTAACTGTCTAAACTGTCTAGTTTATAAGATGACACTGTGATGGGAAATACTTAGTGGTTGTTAAATGTCATAATTACTTTTAACAGTTTAATATGTCGACCTTTGAGCGTCCTGAAAGGTGACTATAAATATTATTATTTGTATAAATATCAAACAGAGCAAAACTGAACATCTTAAATTTAAAATGTCAGTGAAAACATTCCCAATTTTGTCCTTTTTAAAGTTTTTATGGGCTTTAATAGCTTCTGGTTTCTTCATGTCTGTGCATTCAGCATGATTACCCCCCGCTCTCAGTTTCTGTCTGGCCGCCGCCGCCGCTGCTGTTTCAACCACGTCACTGACTGACTGGCGAGCTTGCTGGGTGAGATTCCTTTGGGTTTCTCTCGGTGAAAACTTGCCCAGCGCTCACCCGGCGCTGCCTGAGGAATGGAGCAGCAGAGGGTGAGGGCGGTGGGAGGGGTGGGGAGCCAGCGCCGCCTGCATGAGCCAACAATGGGCCCAGGCAGCTAACTGGTTTGGGGAGATCCCGTGACCTTAGACACTCATTGTATGCGGCGCTGACACGTTCAGAGCAGTTTCAGGTCCCGGGTGTATCATATGTGATTAGCGGAACTGTAGGATGGTTTGATGTGAGTTTGTCTTTTCCTGCGCTATGGAGGAACGTCTCACTCGCTGATATTAGTTATTTTAGTGACCTACAATAAACTCAGATTATAATCCTGAACTCTAGAAGAAGTGTCCAATATGTAAAGGAGGTTATTTCAGACTTTCTCAGTAGCTGGATGAGGCTTCGTCACATCATCTGCTTGGACGTCTTTTCTCTTTCTCTGTGATTATTAAGCCTCTAACATGAGCCACTCTGTTCTGGTCGCCGTTGTGTCACGTACACAGAGAAACTAAACATATCTGATGAGATGCCAACTACAAGTTTAGCTGTTGCTCCTCCACAGACTCTAACCAGGTCATACAGGTCAACATCTAATGTTTGATAATCGGCAATGATTAATTAAAATGTAATATCATGAATTATTGGTATCGGGTTTTTATAACCGATGTTTGTTCTGTAGCTTCAGCATTTCTGAGTCTACATGTACGCAGTATGGGACGTCAACAGGCGCGTGCTTGATGACGTATAACAACAACAACACGCTAACAGTGGCTAACAAGCTAGCTCACCCGGTGTATGAGATGTCCGTGGTTTGGAAGTATTTCCAAATGTCACCTACTAACAGTAAATATGTGATTATTATGAGAGGAGGAAACAAGGCGTCTTCCTTTAATACATCACATCTGATCACCCACCTCAAGAAGAATCATGCAGAGTTATACGCTACATTTATCTTCCTTGTTTTGATATTGTCTGTAGTTTGTTTGAGGCAAAACTTTCTCTTTAAAAACACTAAAAATAAATGAATGGCACTTTTTTCAGTAACTTATTTTGCACAGACAGTGTTTACATTTGAAAAACCATGTTGCATTTATGTTTGCATCCAGTGGGACATCGCAATAAAATGAGTCATAATGTGTTAATTCCATAATAGGTGATATGTTATGTTGTTACCTAATAATGTTGGTGTAAAAAGACTGAATATATCGGTATCAGAAATAAAGAGTTGGACAATATCGGATATCGGCAGAAAAGCCGATATCGAGCGTCCCTACCTGCTTCATGTTAATTGTCTCCCTGTGAAGTTCCACAACAAATCATTTGTCAGTCCATCAAATAGTCGCTCAGATAATGGGCCTCGTGATCTATGCTGCATCTGTGTGTGCCGGTGTGTTTAAGGCTGACGTTTAAATCCTCCTCTTTGTCTCGGTTGAGGCCTGTTGAAGTGAAGCGTTCATCTTCTGATCCAAGTAAATGGTTGCATCTTCACCACAGCAGACGTGTGAGCGGCAGAGAAGTCGTACTTCGTTCGTTAACTTATAACTGTATAAAGAGGTGCAGTTAGCTGCTAGACCTAAGGCCTCATAAAAGCTGGATGATGGTTTCAGAAATGAGTAACCGTCACGTTGTGATACGATGCTTTGGATTTACCGGAGCTGAACATTTAGGAATTTAACTACAACAACAAAAAAAGAAGTCGGGTTCCTGATGTCTTCATGTTACTTGGTAGCTGTGGTTAGCTGCTGAGCGGGACATACAAGCCAGCAGTGTTTACTTTATGTTTTACAATGTTTGAAGTATCCTCTGCTGCTCAGTGGGTTTACAAGCCAGCAGCTTTTACTTAGTTTATGTAGATTATAGGTTAATTATCATATCACATGACTGTAGGTTTGGTAGGACCTCTACATGTGCTTTGGCTTTGATTTTGGCACAGTGGATTATAACATCTTATCCTGTGTGTTACTGAATGATATTAGCCCAGATTTCTCTGTCATAGAAATTAAATTATGACGCTTACAGAAGCTTCCAGGGTTGATTTATAATCTTGAGTTTTGCTCAGTAGTGATGGTTCTCATCCAGTCGCACACAGATCAGTGCTGGCTTTAGATGCACGTGGAGGCGCTTGTTAATAACGCCGCGCGCAAACACTAGTACTTAAAGCTGGACACTTGCGATCGGCTTTCCCAGGACGGATGTTAATCTAAGGCCTGAGCAGGGCCTTGGCTTCTGTTTGTCTCCTGGGAAAGACCTTGAAGTGGAAAATAGACCTTCATATGGGACAGTCTGTACTTAAAAACACTTCCCTAATAGCCTCTGAGCTAATAGTAGCTCCTCTGCTTTAACCTTTTGAATGATTAATGAAACATCACATCCAGCCTGTTGTTGTCGGTAGATGTTGGTTTGTTGAGTCCAGGCCTTTAGTGCCGTGAGATGATTTAGACATCGACCATAGAGACACAGGAGCTACCGTCTCTGCAGGGAACAGCACCAGTGGTCTAAGTAACATCCACACCAATGAATGAAGCCAAGTCCAGAAGTTTCCCAGCAGAACACGGAACTGGAGCAAGATGGTTTAGATGTTATTAGACTTAGATAAACTTTATTGATCCACAAGGGAAATTGCTCGGTCACAGTAACTTAGTTGTACATAAAAAAACACTCTTAAGAACCTCAGATAAAAAGAAAAGATTAAATAAAATAGAATAGAAATAAAAATTAAGTAGAATGAGTAAATAAGTAAAATCTAGAAAGATAAAATAGAGATAGTATAAGCAAAAATGTACAAATTAGCATATGAGCATATGAACAAAAGAACAAGAACTAGAGAAGGAAGAATATAAATTATATATAGTGTATATTTCAGACTATAAGTCACACTTTTTTTTCATGGTTTGGATGAAGAATCAATGGATTTAGTGATTTGGAGTGAGATGGAGAGTTTGATAACTTGTTATGTTGTTTATACTTTAGTTATCTGTTAATATGTTACGTTAACATACCAGACACCTACTCAGGCCGTTGTTCTCTGTTCTATTGTTATTACAGTAACTTGCCTTTTAAGATGAAATGTGTTCTTGGTCTCTGCTTTTATCAAATAATGTGACCTATCTATGTTTTTGTCTTCCTCATTATGCATTTCTTAGCTGGAGCGACTTATAGTCCGGTCTTTCTGCTGAACGCTGCAGCTTAACACTGAAAGTCCAGAAAAAATGAAAAGAAAGCAGCTTAAAAAGTCAAAAGCAGCCAAAAAACATGGGGATTGTTTTTTGTCATAGGATTCAAGAATAAAACAAAGATTGAAGGAACACACAAAAATAGCTTAAAAAGTAAAAACTGCTGTGACCTGCTGTCACTCTTTCAGGCGCTCAACACTAGTGACTGTGTTTCCATGGTCTTTATTTTAGTATCTTGATTTTGATCAGGTTTTTTAAGTATTTGTGTTTTGTGTTTGTCCATGTAAACACCATATCCTGAATTTAGAAATCAGGATATGCCCATTTTACCCGGTTTCAGGGAGTACTCTGATACTGGAGCATGTATACACCTTACCCCGGTCTCTGACGGCTCCCACTGTCTGCACAGGCGCGAGTGACGCTAAGTGATGCACTAGATATACAAACAACATGGCAACGAGAACTTTTGGAGTGACGGAGAGACTGAATTTCCCTTAAACTAATGAAAGAACTAAACATAACGACGTGTTTAGATGCAGAAAACACCGGAAAAGCGCAAACGGAAACCAGGGATGTGAATAACCGTGTTTTCTGTGCTCCATGTAAACACCATATCATGGATAAGCCTCAAAATCAGGATCCTAAAGACCATGTAAACGCAGTCAATGACGTCTCCTGTCAGTGGTCATAATGTTGTGGCTGATCGGTGTGTGTGTGTGTGTGTTTTCCTTCTCCAGGAGTCCGTGTGCGTCGTCCCAGTGGAGACGGTGAAGTCGCCAGCCTTTAACCCACACAGAGAGGTGCCAACAGAGGGACAGGATGCCTATTCCTCCCCCTCCCCTCCTCCCCCAGGACCCCCGCCTCCCCCAACCTTCAATGAGGTCAGTGACCAGATAAAAGCAAACCAATAGAAACGTGTTCAGCAGCGAGTCGTTCAGAAAGTTGGGACGTAGCCGGACACATGAAGACGAGGGACCTGGTCTGTCCTTCCAGATCATAACGTAGCGTTCAAACAGTTTACTGTAAATATACGACAAAGCCCTGCGCATGTTTCAGTGTGGCCTTTCTGAAAAGGAGGTCGTCTTACGTCTGCGCTCGGTAGTAACGCTCCATATGAGAAGAGAAAGACTCATCATTTATGGAAACATGAGGCAGAAGTCTGTGTTTACGTAGTCTGGTCTAAAGGCAGCTTCCATGATCACGTGAGCATCAGAGAACTTTAATTACAGCAAAATGTGCAGAAATAAAACAGAGATGAGACGTCACCCGAAGCGTGTCCAGTAAACCAGCTACCGAGTCACGTGACCGGGTGTTTACAAGCCGCCGGGCTCTTTACAGTGAGCAAATAAACCCGGCTCTAAAACCTCCTGCTCTGGCTCAGACCAGAGGAGCCAGAGGTGTGACTGCATGGCCGTTAACTCTCCTAACGTCCTCCACAGGCCAACACCACTCCTCCCAAACTCAACTCCTCTGACGCCAAAGGCAGAGGAGCGCTGCTGTCCGACATCTGCAAAGGCGCCAGGCTGAAGAAGGTCACGGCCGTCAACGACCGGAGCGCTCCGATCATAGAGAGTGAGTCACAGCAAACACTCAGATCTGTGAAAAGTATATGAAGGAGAATATCTGCAGACACGTCAGGGGCAGAAGTTAACGAATTACTGAGGGAACATGAAAGAGTTTTAAAGAGTAGGAGACTTGAGTCTTCTGAAAGACTGAGATGCAGGTAAAAGCCTAGAAGAAGAAGTTCAGATTACATCATCAAATGTTTTTACTTGTGTTTTTTTAGGACTGGGTTTAAAAGTAGTTGATTTTAAGACAAATCTTACAAGATCACAGACTGAGATCAGTCCCTGACGTCTGAGACAGATCCACACACGACAGACGCTCCAGGATGATGGGTTTAACCGTCCTGTCGTCCTCTTCAAATGTTTTCACGTCACAGTTTGATATAAATGTCGTCTACTCTCTGTGACGTCCAAAGAGAAATGTACGATACGTAGTAATTAGTTATTAGATGACGCATTTTATTATCGTCAGCTTTGATAAACGTTGTGTGTCGATGTGAAGACGGTATCAAGGTGTGACGACAGAGAACAGCTGGATAAACCTGCATCAGTTAAATTGTTTTGAAACTCAAACCTTTAACTCTCAGCTCTCAGCTTTGCTCATGACTGATGAATATATGGTGCATATTAACATATCATTTATGTTTGTCTGTCATGGTGACCTCAGAATATTTGAATATTTAAATGTGTTTCCTGTTGATCTTTATACACCATGGATTTAACTAATCAAACAGGTTGGAGCCTGAGTTATAAGGCCAACTGATTCAATGAGTAGCTTGTCATTTCTTTAACAACCATGTCTAAAGACACCTGATCCTGTGGTGGTCTGTTTAGAAGGGTCAAATCATTGGCATCAAGCAGAGAAAACATCTAAGGAGATTGAAGAAACTACTAAAACTGGGTTAAGAACTGTCCAAGACATTATTAGAAACTGGAAGGAGAGTGGAGAAGCATCAGGGTAAGAAGAGAGGCAGATGAAGTGATGCAGCCATCATGCCTAGTGTCTACTGTACAAGCCTGTGCTATGGGGCAGTGCTATGATCTGGGTCTAGGTTCATTAGCTGACTACCTGAATATACTGAATGAGCAGCTTATTCCATCAATGGATCATATTCCAAGATAACAATGTCAGGATTCATGGGGCTCAGATTGTCAAAGAGTGGTTCAGGGAGCATGAGATGGATTGTTCCACCACAGAGTCCAGACCTTAACCCCATTGAGAATCTTTGGGATGAGCTGGAGAAGCTTTGAGCAGTGGTCAGACTCTCCATCAATACAATGAATGAACACTGGATGGAGAGAAATCTGGAGACATTGGAGAAGATTAGAGAACAATGAGACAGAAAATGAGCTGGAATCACAGATATTATTAGAGACTGTTTGTGTCTGCACTGACGTGTGTCTTGTCTTATTTCGTTATCAGAATCAGGAGGAGGCGGAGGTGGAGGAGGAGGAGGAGGAGGTGGAGGAGGTTATCGAGGAGGAGGGCCAATGGGAATGGGAGGCCTTTTCCAAGGAGGCGTGCCAAAATTACGACCAGTAGGAGGTAAAAACTGTTTCTTCAGGTTGTGTGATCAATAATTTTACCACATTTATTTATATTTAGACGTAGAGGACGACAACTTTACATGTTTGTAGTCAAATAAGTCGTTTTTACATTTCTCTTCTTTCAGTTATTTTCACACATTTTATTTTTATTTTATTTCCTGGTCACATGCTTTAACCTTTGACCTCTCTTTGTTGCTTGTTTGATAGACGCATATTCAACCCCACCTGAAATGTTTTTATTAAAAGCGTTTTAGAAGGAGATGTTCGTGGACCAGGTTTAAACACCAGCTCTCTGTCCTCCATGCAGATGGTCCAGTGGGTGGGTCTGTGGGCAGATCCGCCCTCCGGCCCCCGGGGTCTCGTCCCGCGGCGCCTCGTCCCCCGACAGGCCGCTCGCCGTCGCCTTCGCCGAGCAACAAGCCGTCTCCGCCCGAGCACCAGCGCTCCACCGCCCCTCCCTGCCTGACATCTCACGCCCCTCCAGCACCAGCAGCAGCTCCTCCACAGGCAGCGGGATGAAGCACAGCACCTCTGCACCACCTCCTCCTCCGCCCTTCAACAGAGGAGGCCGTAACAACGCTCCCCCCACCCCCCCCAGAAAGCACCTGCTCCACATTCCTCGTCCTCCTCTCACAGCAGAGAGAAGCCCCTCCCTCCCACGCCCAGCAGAGGCCCCGCCGGGGGCGGCACCGCCAAACCTCCATCTTCCAGCAGACCACCGACCAGTGGTTCTTCTGCTCCTCCTCCTCCACCGCCGTACAGGCCGCACACGTCCAACGGGCCGTCGCATGTGGACGGTGGAGGGGCTCCAGAGCTGCCCCAGAGGCACAACTCTCTGCACAAAAAGCATTCGTCAGGAGGCACCCAGGGACGTAGCCACGCTCCTCCACCTCCTCTGTCATCATCTCCATCCTCTCAGCAGGGCAACAGACCACCGCCCCCGGCCAGAGAGCCGCCCGGACGCAGGACAGGTAACGCACACCTCCACCCACCGAGTGTTTTCAAAGGTCTGAGACGATGCTGCTAATTAAATAAAATCCTGTTTCTGGACACTAGCTTCTGATAATCGACTTAAACCTGCAGCTAAAGATTATTTTAATGATTGATTCAGTCTTAATTTATTTATATATTTCAGTTTTGAAATCCAGAGGTTTGTGGAACGTTCACAGTATTTTACCTCTCGTTTCTCTTTCATCCAATTCATCCAAATATCATTCTGAGTTGGAGGTTGTTGCTCCCCATAAAGTGAGAGATGGTGGCTTAATAGAGCAAATACAACAGATTAAAAAAGTAATGCAAATATAGTGCACATGTATTCACAATGTTCAGAGTAAACAGGTTGCACATAAATTCATGCACTGCAGCAGATTTAGCCAGAGTGGAGGATAAGGCTGAACGATACGGACAACATGTCATATCTCCATAATTATATCAGATATATCCATAATTAGCATCGAGCTCTTTCAGACCGTGTCCACAGGTACCATGTCTTTACAGTGTGGTATGTTCTAGCGTCTGTAATGTGTTTATGTCTGGTGGACGTCGACTCATACGGTGTAACGCTACTGAACGCATCAGCATCAAACTCTGATTGTTCTTCTTCTGGGACGACTGAGACGTCCCCGGTGTTTCTCTCATTCACTCTTCATGCAGCACGTGATGCTGTTGTTTCATGTGGTCAAACATGTTTCTTGCTTCGTATTTCGCCAAGCGACCTGAGCAACACCTCCCTCTGGTTTACATCATCATTTTAAATCCTAAATACCTCCAGATAATGGAGGAACATTTACAGTGAAGAAATAAGTATTTGAACACCCTCCTATTTTGGCTATTTCTCCCACTTAGAAATCATGGAGGGGTCTGAAATTTTCATCGTAGGTGCATGTCCACTGTGAGAGAGATAAACTACAAAGAAAAATCCAGAAATCACAATGCATGATTTTTTGATGATTTATTTGTGTGATATAGCTGCAAATAAGTATTTGAACACTGAGAAAATGAATGTTAATATTTGGTACAGTAGCCTTTGTGTTGCTATTACAGAGGTCAAACGTTCCTGTAGTATTTCACCAGGTTTGCACACACTGCAGGAGGGATCTTGGCCCACTCCTCCACACAGATCTTCTCTAGATCAGTCAGGTTTCTGGGCTGTCGCTGAGAAACACGGAGTTTGAGCTCCCTCCAAAGATTTTCGATTGGGTTCAAGTCTGGAGACTGGCTGGGCCATGCTAGAACCTTGATATGCTTCTTACGGAGCCACTCCTTGGTTTTCCTGGCTGTGTGCTTCGGGTCGTTGTCGTGTTGGAAGACCCAGCCACGACCCATCTTCAATGCTCTGACTGAGGGAAGGAGGTTGTTCCCCAAAATCTCACAATACACAGCCCCAGTCATCCTCTCTTTAATGCAGTGCAGTCGTCCTGTCCCATGTGCAGAAAAACAACCCCCAAAGCATGATGCTACCACCCCCATGCTTCACAGTAGGGATGGTGTTCTTCGGATTGTACTCTTCATTCTCTCTTCTCTCCAAACACGCTTAGTGGAATTATGACCAAAAAGTTTCTATTTTGGTCTCATCTGACCACAAACTTTCTCCCATGACTCCTCTGTATCATCCAAATGGTCATAGCAAACTTAAGACGGGCCTTGACATGTGCTGGTTTAAGCAGGGGAACCTTTCGTGCCATGCATGATTTCAAATCATGACGTCTTAGTGTATTACCTACAGTAACCTTGGAAACGGTGGTCCCAC
>SRSE01000758.1:0-35000 GCA_005024645.1 Planiliza haematocheilus
CCCCTATTCATGCTTGTGTATTTATAAAAAAATGATCCAATTTTATTTATTTATTATTTATTTGCACTAGCATGGATAGGGGCCCACTAACATCAAGAGTGTACAGGGCCCAGAATGATTTGGTGCCAGAGGTTTAGTCTGATTTAAAATCCACACACATCAAGCAGATGAAGTTTGGGCTGCCGACACGTCTTGTCCGTACTCAGACTGTTAGCGCCAACAGCTCCAGCGGCAGAATCACAGGTTGAAGTGCTTCTCTGGTATGCAAACGTTTTCTGCAGTTTGCTCAAAACTCTGCTTTTATCAAAGCTTCTGACAGGTAGTTTTTGCCTTCCCTTAGTCCTGGCAATGTGCTTTCATCCGATTCCTCCATATTGGTAGCCATGTGTATCAGTGTAATCAGTCAACCAGGAAATCATGCACTGATAAAATGTGCACTGTTCTGTGATGTTTAGAAATGCAAACTGCGCTTAGAAACAAGAACCAATCAATAATCTCACTCGCCACCAAGTGGTCAGGGATGGGAAATGCATTCTGTCAAAATGACAGATCGCTTTCAGATTTTCCCATCACAGTTTCAAAAAAAGGTCAATGACGGGAAATATTTGATTAATGCGACCCCTGGTTGGACCATACACGTCTCATAACCAGACACAGTGAAAGTGATTTCCTCAAACTCTTATCTTTGCAAAAGCAGATCAAACCAATGGTGCACAATCCTGATGTTGGTTTCTGCAGTGCTGACGAGTCTGTAGACACAGGGTGGTAAGAGTGGTGGAAATAAAACAACTGCATATGAATAAATTATAAGTTGTTAATGGAGGAAGTCCTGACCACGACCTCACTGCATGTCAGCAGTCCTGCAGCCAATAAACTCTTGGTTTATCTGGGCATAAAACACACTAGAAAAACAACGTTGGCGAAATCCTGACCTGAACTCAGACCCGTGACAACAGATTGATCTTAAATCCATACAGAGACGTTAGAGCTGAAATGTGACACCAGAGCAGGAAGCTCCAGAGATAAAATGAGGCTACAAACCTCTGAAAATAAAACTCTGAATTCAGTCACATCCCAAAATAACACCAGACTGAAGTCCTTACTCAACAGAAAATATTTATAATGGAGAAAAGAAAAGCAGGAGTCAATCAAATAATGATAAAACTTCTGTCTGAATACATTGTAATGTCCAGATCTATCTATCTATCCATCCATCCATCCATCCTCTCATCCATCCATTCATCCATCCATCCATCCATCCATCCTCTCATCCATCCATCCATCATCCATCATCCATCCATCCATCTATTCAATTCAATTCAATTCAGCTTTATTTATATAGCGTCAATAACAATACAAATCGTCTCAAGACGCTTTACAAGACCCGGCCTGAAACCCCCAGAGCAAGCCTGCAGGCGACGGTGGCAAGGAAAAACTCCCTTTAACAGGAAGAAACCTTGAGCAGAACCCAGCTCATATGGAGGGACCCATCTGCCTAAGGCCAGCCGGGTACAGACAGAGAAAGAGAACAGCAAGATAAACATACATCTGTCATAGATACACACATCTGACTAAAGCATACAGGTGGGATGCTATGGTACAAACTAATGATGTTACATGACAGTTAGAAAATGTAAGGGGAATCATCAGCAGGTTGGAGAATTGTTCATTCAGGTAGGAGTGGATAACAGCAGGATTCCATGGAGACTGGGCAGGATGATGAGACCACAACAACAGATGTAGTATGGAGCTCCACAGGAAACACTCAACTCCAGGCCAGAGATACTCATCCATCCATCCATCCATCCTCTCATCCATCCATCCATCCATCTATCCATCCTCTCATCCATTCATCCATCCATCCATCCTCTCATCCATCCATCCTCTCATCCATCCATCCATCCATCGTTATTGTTCTAAAGGTGCAGTGCACCAGGTTTTCTTGATAAAAATAAAAACAAGAACGTTTATGTTCTCGGCTTTTTTGAAGTAAAGAACATCGATTCTACTGTTTCCACTTTATCTGTGTGTAATGCATAATCCTTACAGTAGATCAGAAAGCATTCCTTTGTTATTGTAATTATTGGTGAAAATATTTTTCCTTTTAACTAAAATCGACTAAAACCATCACATACAGAAACGACAATGTGACCAAAACTAATAACCATTTTTGTCCAAAAGACAAAGACTAAATCTAAAATGGCTGCCAAAAACAACACTGTTGTTTTCCCATCATCTCACACATCCGACAAGCCGACACACAACTGACGTTTATGGAAGTCATGTGATCACTAGTCATGTGAGCACATCATCATCATCATTCACTTTCCTGTCACATCTGTCTGACACGTGGACACGACACAGACTTTAGTTTTCATTATTGAGCAACATGTATAGATGAAGACGTTATTAATCGGTTTGTAGCTGAGAGGAAGCGTCTCTAATGCTTTTTCATTTTAGCACATATTTTCACATACACTAACACGCTTACACTACCACACACACTAACTCATATACACACGCAAAAAAATAGTATAATCATATTATAACATATAATGAAAAAAATGCTTTTGATGTTGAAATTACCCACAATGCAACCTCACTGACAGCTGGGAGGAAGACACCCTCATTCATGAAGTCAAGCAGTAATCAGATTAGAACAAATAAAATACCAGAAGTAACCATGGTAACAGTGCCAGGTACGGTGTCTAGGGATGAGTGTCAAGTAGAGAATTAAATCCTCGATCACATTTTGTGTACAAATGTACAAAATGCATTAATCACAAAGGAGAAGATACAGTGGACCAGATTTAGCAAAGTCCCAGGGCAGGTAGGACAGAAGCATGGACAGAGGTAAGAGGCAGGGTTACAGTTTTATTTTATTGTGTTCCCAGGAAAGAGAGGATTCAGTGTGTGTGTTTGAAGCAGGAAGATAAAACATGAATAAAGATGAAGATCATCTGAAAGGTCACTGACTTCAGGATAAAAACTTCAGTGGGGATGCTGCCTGAAACCATCTCTGGTCTAAATCAGAAGACTCAGTCCCAAAATACGAACCCAACCAGAACCACACCTCCTGATTCTACTGAAGCCATTGGGTCAAAGATCAGGTACTAACCAGTCTGGACTGGGTTAAAGATCAAGTACAGTACAAATCATGTCTCAGACCAAGTCTACAGAATAAAGATCTCATGCAGTCCAGAGTTGTGGTGAGTTAAAGCAGCTGAAAGCGAAGCATAACAACCTGCTGCTGGGACCTGGTGTCATTTCATTATTAACATCAATATGATTTATTTCAGTCTGTGTGGAGTTAAAACATGACCGTTTTCTTTTTGCGGGGGGGGGGGCTCCAAAATTGGAGCATTTGCTTCTGGATGTCAGAGTTTAAAGAGTTTATGCTGAATGGTCACCAATGGCCAGTAGTGATCAGTAATGATCAGTAATAAACAGTAATGAACAGTAATGAACAGTAATGATCAGTAATGATCAGTAATGCACAGTAATGAACAGTAATGAACAGTAACGATCAGTAATGAACGGTAATGAACAGTATTGGACAGTAATGATCAGTAATGATCAGTAATGATCAATAATGAACAGTAATGAACAGTAATGGCCAGTAGTGATCAGTAGTGATCAGTAATGATCAATAATGATCAATAATGAACGGTAATGAACAGTAATGAACAGTAGTGATCAGTAGTGATCAGTAATGATCAATAATGATCAATAATGAACAGTAATGAACAGTAATGAACAGTAGTGATCAGTAATGATCAATAATGAACAGTAATGATCAGTAATGGACAGTATTGGACAGTAATGAACAGTAATGATCAGTAATGATCAATAATGAACAGTAATGATCAGTAATGGCCAGTAGTGATCAGTAGTGATCAGTAATGATCAATAATGATCAATAATGAACAGTAATGAACAGTAATGATCAGTAGTGATCAGTAATGATCAGTAATGAACAGTAGTGAACAGTAATGATCAGTAATGATCAGTAGTGATCAGTAGTGATCAGTAGTGATCGGTAGTGAACGGTAGTGATCAGTAATGAACAGCAGTGATCAGTAATGATCAGTAATGATAAGTAATGATCAGTAATGAACAGTAATGATCAGTAATGAACAGTAATGATCAGTAATGAACAGTAATGACCAGTAGCTATCAGTAGCTATCAGTAAGTAGTAGTAGTACTAGATCATTTGTGTCTGTGTGTTCTAACACATGATCCTATGTGATCAGTATCAGCTGTTAATTAACATGTTACATAATGAACTGAGGTGTGTTTAATGTCATACTGAATGTTTAAACTGCTATTACTATTATTACAAGTCTGACCCGTTATATAACACAGAGCACAAAGGTTTGGACTCATTCCCCTGGGAGAAAAACACTACATATATGTGTGTGTGTGTGTGTGTGTGTGTGTGTGTGTGTGTGTGTGTGTGTGTGTGTGTGTGTGTGTGTGTGTGTACCCAATATATAGTGGCTGACCAAATGAAAGACTCAGTAAAATAAAGAGGGTTTGGTGTCAGCATGATGGCGAACAATCAGTTGTGTGTTCTTGTGAAGGGTTCATGGGTTAAAAGATTAATGGTTTGATGGACTGATGGTTAGAACAAGGGTTGATGATTAGAAGAGCTGACAGGTTGATGGGTTGATGGGTTGATGGGTTGATGGGTTGAAGGGTTGATGGGTTGATGGGTTGATGGGTTGAAGGGTTGATGGGTTGATGGGTTGATGGGTTGATGGGTTGATGGGTTGATGGGTTGATGGGTTGAAGGGTTGATGGGTTGATGGGTGAAGGGTTGATGGGTTGATGGGTTGAAGGGTTGATGGGTTGATGGGTTGAAGGGTTGATGGGTTGATGGGTGAAGGGTTGATGGGTTGATGGGTTGATGGGTTGATGGGTGAAGGGTTGATGGGTTGATGGGTTGATGGGTGAAGGGTTGATGGGTTGATGGGTTGAAGGGTTGATGGGTTAAGCCACCCGGCCACAGATACTGTTGTCCAGAAATTGTCCAATGGACATTTTATGTTCTGGAGTTATCCGTTTTTTGTTTTTGATAGAAAATGGAGGAGAAGCTTTGCAGCATTGGAGTGTTTGTGTTTGATTTGATTTGTAATTTGTCTCAGACCTCTGTTCTCCTGAAGTTGCTGCCCCTCTCTATTAAAACATTAAGCGCTGCTCCACGTGGTGAGATGGTCTATAATTCCATCCAGGCCACTTGCTGCTCTCACTCTCAGTCTCATATACATCCTGTTTGTAAGAGGAAACTGCTGCTTCCCGTCTAGTTCCTATAAATAATGTTGATGCTAAAGTGCTCTGCACCAACACCAACTCTCTGTGGCAGGACACTGGAGACGCCAGATCAAACAGGAGAGACCGTCACTGAGAAGTTTGGTTGTTTCCCAAGAAAATAAGCTGAACTGAATGGATCGGCTCATTGATCAGTTGACTTGATGCAGCTTTTTCTTATATTGTTTTATGTGATCAAATCCTGAACCTGTCTGTGTAACAACCTAAAATGGATTGACAATAATATTAAGAGAGTTTATCAATCAGTGTTTGGACATTTTGAAAAGTATTTTTTATTTATGTTATTTTTGTTTCTGGAAGCTTTTCGGTTAGATAAAATGTGACATCAGATGTCATAAAAATAAACTGAAATTATCTGATTTACAGATTAGAGAACTGCACTGGACTATTAATAATCTGAGCTGGGCTACTGAATTTATTTTAGTATCGTTAAAAGATAAATACCTGTTTATAACTGGATGATCGCAAGTGATCATAAAGGGGTCCATCCCATTGCAAAGCCATCCCCGTGTCATGAGTCACCAGTAGCGCCCCCTATAGACTGTATTGCATATATTTGTTGGGTTAGTATTATTGTCAAATGTCAAGCAGTTTATTGTGTTGGTTTGTGAGATATAAACATGTAGTGGTTGTAGCGCCCCCTACAGGCTGAATGTTATGAAACTTGCCATGATTGTACACAAACATATTATAATGATGGTCACTAAATTTCATAAGGATTGGATGAATACTACAAAAGTTATAGTTGGTGTGTTTGTACAGAATCGTATTATGATCAATGACAAATGCCAAGTTTGGTGAGAACTGGATGAACGGGCTAGGAGGAGTTGATCTTGACCTCAGGTGCAATATGGGTGCCAATATGGGAAATGGGCATGGCCTAGCCCTTTAGAACCAGGGCTATATGAGGAACCAGAGGGAGAAAGAATTTTGTTTCTAGAGATATGAGGCAAAACGTAACTTGACTTATTATAGCGCCACCTAGCTACAGGCATGTGTACTGATAAATTGGCAAAGTGGAATGACAGGATTACTACCAGGTCTGATGCGTTTTGCTCTTGCACTTTGTCCTGGGCAGACACTTGTAGGTATACAGAACATTAAGGCGAAGAAATAGAAGAAGAAGAAGAAAAAGCGCAACAAATATCAATCCTGCAACTTTGTTTGCATGAACCCTGGATGAAACCTCAGTCCTGATATGAACAGATCTCTGGTCAGTCAATGCGGTATATCTAAAACAAGCTGGTATAAGACTGAAGCCAGTTCTTAGAGGATCCTCGTGTCACCATAGTCCTCAGACACAGCTCAGCTGATGAACATAAACATGGACTGTCCAGTCTTTGTTTATAAAGTCTGTATTCATTATATCTGAAACTACACCATCCTCATTATACACATCACATTACATATTCAACTCCAGCTCATCTGTGGTCCTCCCGCTGCTCATTAAGATATAATCTTTAAAATCATTTCAGTCAGTGAAAGATTTCCCTTGAGAATAGATCTTTGTTCAGTCACAAGGTTTTTCATGCAACCACCTGAAGGAAGATGAATTATCTGAAGACACAAACAGCCTGCATGCTTTCCTGGCAGCAGCTCCAGCAGATTATGTTTCCCTGCACATATATTGCTTGTGGAGAAGCTGCGAGGAGTTTATGATTTCACTTCCAGCTTATTTGCACAGCCATAAAACTCAGGAGCAAAGCAATAAAAAGAGTGCAATGAAAAACAGCGATAAGAAACTGAACAAACGGGAACAAATGAGCAGATTGGACTGCAGACAATGAACGAGGGAGAAAAGAAAGGGGTTATAAAAACAAGAGGATGGAAGTAGGAAGATGAGAAAAAAGAGGAGGAGGAGGATGGAGCGGAAGATTAGATCTGAACTCATTTCACAGGGAACCAGCTGATGATCATTGTCCAGTCTGATCCTTTTCACCAAGGGTTCTCAAACCGGATTTAGAACCAATCTGAGCTCTTTGAAGCGTTGGTTTCTGTTGAGAAACAGGAACCTCTGAAGTTCTCTCTGCTTCATCTCAGCAGTAAAAAGTCTGAAGTCATTAAATCAGTCTGAAAAGGATCACTAATGTGTGTTCCATGATCCACACGTGAAACATGAGATTGACAAATGCATCTGAACATGTGCGATTTTATTGCACATTCATTCGTCGTTTTTGTTTTCAGAAGACTTCCCGTGCTTTGAACCTTGAGAACCTCCTGTGGGTTCAGCTCAGTTATCCAAACATTTTCAATCCTGACTGACTCACTATGATCTGAAAACACTGCATCATCTCCTCTGCAGCTCATCAGCACAAAACCACAATAAATTAATGTTTGGTCATGCAAAGCAAAGGAAGAGAAGAGGAGAGAAACAGTAACTGAGAGCAGAAACCGAGGTGAGGAGGGGTGAGGAGGGGGAGATAAAAGCCTGGTTTGTGTTTTGCTGCCTGCAGAATCCATTTCCATGGCAGCCTCTCCCTGCTCATAACTAATGGAACTGAAGAGGAGGAACCATCCTGTATTTTATTTCATCGACTTTTCACAATCATCTCTCTTTGAGGAACATGAACCTATTTTTCTGTCAAAAGGGTCCAACGCTGAAACAGCAAAGAAGAACGCCTCACAAGCTTTTATTCAGTCACCAGCAGCTTTAGAAAAAGTTCCTTCCAATGTTCCCAGTTGTTCTCTCTGAAAAATGCTGATAACCAGGAGAACAAACTAAAACACAACATTTAAATCTGAACGTTCTAATCAATGTTAAAAACACAAACTGGGTCTCTTCATCAAATGGAACCAAACCACAGCAGAGAAAAAACACACCAACATGACAAACCTGCCACAACATGAAAATGACATGATGGAAGGTTCCTCTAAACAGATCAGATCCGCAGGATGAAGACACCATCATCATCATCACACACACAGACCCTTCATCCTTGTGGCAGCAGTGAAGTGTGTGGGCGGCAGCAGAATGAAGATACACCACCGTCGTCAAGAAGCAACGAGTGGGAGGCAAACACACACACTAACACACACACACTAACACACACACACACTAACACACAGATTCATTAACACACACACACTAACACACACACTAACACACACACACACTAACACACACACTAACACACACACACACTAACACACACACTAACACACACACACTAACACACAGATTCATTAACACACACACACTAACACACACACTAACAAACACACACACTAACACACACACAAACTAACACACAGATTCATTAACACACACACACTAACACACACACACACTAACACACACACACACACACACACACACACTAACACACACATTCATTAACACACACACACTAACACACACACTAACACACACACACACACACACACACACACACACTAACACACACATTCATTAACACACACACACACATACACACACTTCATCTCCTTTCATGGCGGATGGTTGAACTCCAGACACAAACAGGATGTTTACAGCGTAAAGCTCACCCTGTGGTTGCCATGGTGACGGCATTAACAGCAGTGCAGTCATTAAACCTGTTTGGTAACACACAACATTAAATTGCTGTCAACTCACCCGAGTGTCGTCATGGTGACGATGGTGTACCAGAAAGAGGCTGGGATGGACGTGAAGGTGGAGCCCTTGGTGCCCTTTTCAGCGTAGAACATGACGGTGGCGAAGATGATGATGGCCATGGTGAGGGAGAAGAGCAGGAAGCCCAGCTCGGAGGCGCAGCTCTTCAGGGTGTAGCCCAGAATTCTCAGACCCTGTGAGTGCCGCGAGAACTTGAAGATCCGGAAGACCCTGAAAACCCGGAGGGTGACGAAGGCGCCGCTCACGTCCTCGTTCTCGGGCATCACCAGACCGATGTAGTACGGCATAATGGCCACCACGTCGATCACCGACATCACCGAGCGCATGAACTTGCAGCGGCTGGGCGCGGCGAACAAACGCATCAGGTACTCGAAGGTGAAGATGAGCACACAGGCCGTGTCCATGCAGAAGAAGGCCAGCTGGTACTTCTCCCCACAGGGAAGCTCCTTGACTCGGCCCTTAGGGGGCCGGCAAGGCACCGTCTCCACCACGTTGGCGATGACGGACACAGCGATGAAGAAGCCGGTGACATAGTAGAAGACCAGCGCCATGGTGGAGGTGTGGGGGTTCTCAAAGGCTCGCCACAGACGCTCTCGGGAGGTGCTATGTGGAGGGAGGGGGGCGTCCGACCCATCATTGGCCTCCGTGTCCTCAGCCAGGCGCTCCTGGTTTTCCTTCTTCCTGTCTCGGTATTCCTTCACAGAGACACAAAGCTAGTGTGACTACAAATGATGGATCCAGAAAACAGAGCTGAGATCTGCTGATTCTGTCTGTTGTACAGATGGAACACACACGTATACATATGTACACAAGGAAGTCAGAAAGCTGCACAACAGCAGACAAACAGTAACTGCAAGAACTAATCTGTGCATTTTACACTACATTGTCCCTGTATACCCACTCTACCTCACCACTACCAGCAGTGGCCACTGGTAAAAAGCTGCTGTTGTTTCTGTGCTTTTGGTTACGATTGCAGCTTCAGATAACGTCTCTAAGCAGACAAAGCACATAGGTTTGCTTTTAAAGTCTGTGAACAGATAACCTTCTTTCATCTGAAACACACGATTTTATCGATCAGGTTTTCTCTTTCCTCTGCTCTTAGCCACAGCTCAACGTTTCTTCTTCACTGGTAAAGAAGACCGGTGAAAGCGCGTATGAGGCGGTGTCTACGTTAGGGGCCCCATCTAGTGGCCAACTGTGTCATTACAACTGATTCAGTACTGCAGAGGACACATTTATAATTATCAAAAATTAATCTAAGGCCAGTTCAAGTGAGGTCGTGGGCCGTGTGCAGCCCCCTGGCCGCCAGTTGCCCATCCCTGCTCTAGATGCTGGTGGTCACATATAGAAGGACGTTACATCTCGTATCCTGTTCCTTGTAGGAAGAAAGGGTTGAATGAGTAAAATGGGAAATGCAGGAAGTAGAATCTGTTCCAGCTGAATCAACATCTGTGGTCAGGTCTGCAGAATCTGAAGAAAGCACGATTATTCATTCATGAGTCACTGGACGGCTTGCCTTTAAAATCAGGGATATAAAGATATGAAATGCTCAGCAAACAAGGCTGAAACAAGGCTAACATAAAGGATAATGAGCTCTGGAGTAAACAAACGGCCTGTTTATGACTCATTAAAGAAATCTCTCACAGAAAGACCGGGTTCAGAGTCTGAAACCTCAGTGGTAAAGAGGCAAATCAGACTGAGTTTGATAATGGGCTTGAGAGCAGCTCATTATTAATCCCCCTCAGATCCATCATTGGTTTTACACTGAGACCTAATGAGTGCTGCAGTAGAATAACTGCATTAGACGCAACCATTAGAAAATGACCAAAGGTCAAAGGTCACACTACAGGCATTATGAACCCTTCTGGGAAGACTGCAGTATTAAAAGCTGCTCGTCCTCGTTTGGACTGAAACCAAAGACTGGATGAAGTCACTGAAACTCTGTCAGGTTTTGTACAAACTTTAAAAATGTAATTAGAGACAGTTCTCTTTAAAGAGATGAATACCAATGAGTCTGTACCCATTTGAACTGATTGTTATTTTCTTCCTGTATTAATCTCATATGAGGAAATGATTTCTATGCATCTGAAGCAAAGTTTCCTCTCTAACCACTTCTCTACAGCTCCTCTGCCAGTGGCTTATTAATTTCCATTTTGTGAGAAAAGTGGTTAGGGTTGATGTAACCTGTGTCTCATTCAAATATCATACGAATTGCAGATGAATTTTGAGAATTAAAATTAAGTTGGTGGTACCTCCATGCAGCAGTCTCCAATGATCTCTGGCACGATGCCGTAAAAGGCCAGTTCCTCGTCAAAGGCCTGGATGCACTCGTGTCGTGGGTAGTGCAGCTTCCCGGTGCGGTAAAAGTTCAGAATGTGCCGAAACATCTCGGGGTCCCTGTCAAAGAAATATTCCTGTGTGTCCTCATTGTAGAAGAACTCCTTCTCTGAAGAGCCCAGCAACGTTTCGGGATACCGATCCAAAGTGTTCTTCCACGTCTGGAGGATGTAAAGAGCAGATCAAACTAAGAACAAACCACTGGCAGCTCTCCTTCTACAAAAGGAATCACATGGTCACAAGTATTCACAGCCTTTGTCATGAAGCTTAACGTGAGTTCAGGTGCATCCTGTTTCCACTGATCATCCTTGAGATGTTTCCACAGCTTAATTGGAGACCACATGATTTTTAAAGGCAGACACCTGTTTATATAAGGTCCCACAGATGACAGAGCATGTCAGAGGACAAACCAAGCAGGACGGCAGACCAAGACACCTGAAGGACTCTCAGACCATGAGAACAAAATGCTCCGGTCTGATGAGACAAAGATTGAATTCTATGTTGTGAATACCAGGCGCCATGTTTGGAGGAAACAGGCACTGCTCATCAGCAGGCCCATACCATCCCTACAGTGAAGCATGGTGGTGGCAACATCATGCTGTGGGGCAGAGGGACAGATGAATGCATCCTGGAGGAAAACCTGGCTGGAACTGTCGCATCAAAGGTACATCAACAAATTACTGAGCAAAGGCTGTGAAGACTTATGTACATGTGATTTCTTGGTTTTTTATTTTTATTAAGTTGTCATTGTGGGGTGTTGCAGAATTTTCAGGGCAAAACAATGAATTGAATCCATTTTGTATTACTTCTTGATCTCCTGTATGTCCTTACTTGATGCAAATATTTCCACTTTGTGATTCATATTGTTAACTTTTGTCTACGGATTAGGGTTAGAGTCTATGATCAGATCAGACAGACAACTTCAGTTGAAAGTGTAGATTTAAAACTCTTTCACGAGATATGATGATAGCACAAAAACATTTATCCAGGTGTAAAAGTCTGTTTTTTTTTTTCTGTATTTTCAATATTTCTTGGACGTTTTACAAAATGGGAAAAATGATCAAATCAGCTGATACTAATATGAGAGGAATATACCAGAGAGGTTTAATGTGCATTAGGGAGGCGGTGTTAGCAGTAGGAGTGTTTTATATTGAACATAAATGAGGAAGCTTTATTTCTTCATGTTACCTTATGTAATATTACTTCTGATGTTTTCTGACACTCACATTGTTGTAGGAAGACCTTTAGTGCCCCCATTTTCTTCACTATCCATCATGTGCATATGAACAATAACATGAACAAGCATAAACAGTGATGAGGAAAATGACTATTTGGGATTATGGGAATACAAAGCACTGGTGTAGCTCTCTGTATAATTCTGTACATTAGTGTGTTTCAGAGTTGAAGCTGATGAAATAAAAAACGCCTCTGGATTCTGAACATTATCAAGAAGCCATGTTCCTTAGGTACCAGGTTAGAGAAAGAGAATCAGCCCTGCATGACAAGGACCTTAAGAGAAGCTGCCTGATGGCTGAAAGCCAACAACATCTATTTTTGTTGAGGAGCCATTTTATAATCATTTCTGCCCAAATGCACATCAATGCGTTGATTAGAGCAACAACAGCAGAGGAACGTGGAGCGAGCATCTCAGCGAGCTCTGACATTTCCTCCTCGAAAATGTCGAGTGACTGTACTGAATTTATGAGAACGTCTAACAAATATATGTCACATTTCAGAGAGTTCAGTGTGGACTGTGACCAAACGTTCAGAAAGAAGGCACTCCTTCTTTATTATGAGCAGAGCTTTTCATAATAATAATGTAATAATAATGCAATTTCCCCATTGCGGGACAAATAAAGGTTTTCTTAATAATAATAATAATAATAAGAAGAATGCTAAGCTGGCTTATGAGGTTTATTCATTATAAATCCAGAGAAGGTTTATTCAGGATCATCCTTTCTTTATGTCATTGTCACATCTCACTAAAAATGTTCTAAAATGGGAATAAAGTTTGAACCAATAATAACAGCAATACATCTCTAATATCTTTAGTTCAGTTTACTTGTCTTATATCTCGTACATATATGAAATAAGGATGAGAATGGGGACATGAAGTAAACGACAGTTGCCACCAGAAGAAACACACATGAAGCTTTTAGTCATTTTGTCAGGTGGAGGTGGAGGTGGAGGTGGAGGATGTGTGTGTAAAGCATCCACATATTTATTACTTTTTCCTCTGCTAAAAGGAAAGTTGCTGAAATCAAACCAAAGCTGAAGAACACAAACATTACTGTTAAATGAATTTAAACTGAAAGTCAAACTACGTTTCAGAAATGACTTGAATCTTCTTGTGTGGTAGTTTATGTGTGAATTAAAGTAGCCACGCCTACTTAAAGTTTGGAGCATGCTCAGTAAGAAGCAGCACCCACCTGAAACCTGACGCCACTGACGTTGACATACAGGATCTCGTCTGATTTGGACGAATTGTCCACTGGAGGTTTGGGCATCGTCTTCTTGGCCAGCGGCAGCCAGCCCACGGCCGCCGCCCGCGCAAAAGGCAGCCACGTTGCCACGCCTGCCGCCATCTTGGATCAGATAGTCGGGACCTGTCCCCGGGAGCAGTCAGAGGAGAGCACCTGAGCTAAAACTTGGCTCACTGTTTCTCCTGCCCTGAGATCCTGAAGCTGTCGGGACAGCGAGAGATGAAGCGGTTGGACATGTTGAGGAGGGAGGATGGGGGAGGAGGGGCGGAGGGAGGGTTCAGAAGGAGTTTGGTGTCAAGCCATGAAACAAACGCTGTGACAAAGCAGGAAGGCTGATGCATGCGACAGAGACAAGGCCCGTCTTTTATTCTGACAAGTCGCAGCCTGGACGTCCTGTTGCCCTCCAGAATAAAGGCAGAAACAGCTCCTATAAGGCACTGCTCGGGGTGAAACGGCTCCTGTAAGAAGCTGCTCGGGGTGAAACGGCTCCTTTAAGGTGCTGGTCGAGGTGAAATGACTGTTTTAAGAAGCTGCTCGGGGTGAAACGCCTCCTTTAGACTCCAGAAAGTCTATCTCTATTAAAACCCAGATGGACAGACTAACAGTCCTTCCTGAAAATAAAGTTGTTCTTTGATAATAAAGTTGTTCTGGTTTATTGCTGCAGGGATTTACAATGCCAAGCAGAGAGGAAAGCGTTAAAACGTTGGTGTCTGTCTGACTCTAGCTCTCTCGTCCGGCCTCTCTTTCTGTGAAGACAGATTTGTTGCAGCACCGCAGCCTTTCAGATTCTTATTAAATTGTGATGATGGTCCCTGAAGTTGCAAGATAGACAGAATCATCTGAGCAGCCTCCCTCCCTCTAAGTGTTTCTCTGCAGCCTCTATCCGTCTCTCTCTCTCTCTCTCTTATTGAAGGACTTCAGTGGAGAGACGGCGAGGAGGAGGCGTCCGTCCGTCTTTACTCCATGTCCATGTATGGCCGTCCTGTCAGAAAACACACAAACACCAAGAGACAGAGTGAGAGACAAACCAGGAGAAAGAGAGATGGAGCTGTCACAGGAACGGGGGGAAGAAGAAGAGAAAAGGTTGTTGAAGGAGTGATGAAAAACAGTAGTTATAAATAAAAGACAGAGATCTGGATGAGAGCAAAAAGAAGGGAAATAAAGAAGAAGGGACCATTGAGAATGAGGAAGGAGGAACTTTAGAAACAGAAGGATGGGGGAATAGACTAAAACAAGGAAAGAAGAAGAGCTGATGAGGATGAAAATAAAAAAAGGTGAGGTTAGAGGAGGAGGAGAGGATCAACTGGAGGGAAAACCTGAACAAGATAGAAAAGGGAGAAAAAAGAAAAAAGAAAAAAGAGCAGAAAAAGATGGAGGTCTGGTTTTGTTTGTTAGTTTCTGTAAATGTCTTTTTGTTTTTCCTTCATTCCAGACACAAATGTGTTTTCATATACAATCCTTAGGTCTTCAGCTCAAACATGTTGGCGTGTTATTAATGTGATAAATCTTTGCTCATTTAAATCATTAAACTAGAAATCCTGTAGTTTTATTTTGAAAGGTCACCATCCATCAAACTATGAGGAGGAAACGCTGATTTATCTGATTTTATTCACATCGTGTTGAACTCTGGTCTTTCTTCATGTCCTATATAAACTGCTGCAGATGTTTCCCAGAATTCAACAGGACACCTGATCCACGCATGCATTGATAAGTGTGCTGACGTATTCAGACAGACAGACAGATTTACTGTGATGTGTTGAAGAACAGAAAATATCTGCAGGTTATTAAAGATGACAAGGACAAACAGACTTTAGTTCTCCCTTTGCGTTCTTCATTCAATAAGCAGCAACAATAAAGCTGCTCTCCGTCACATGAAAACTTATTGTTGCTGGTTTATTGCATAGAGTCCACAGTGGGAGCAATAAAACTTTCCTTCCTCAGGTTTGGTTTGAATCAGGAAATACAACCTCACAACATTCAGATGAACCACTGAGTCTGACTCTCTGTGGACTCGTATGCTTCTGTGACCCTAAGAGCTATGCTGGCAGGGTCAACCATAGCAGATCAGTCTTAGGCGAGGAGTGAGACGAAAGTCAGCACACTGGCCCTCCAGGTTGGGGGTTGTGTGTGGCGCTAACAACAATAGCCTGTAAAAAATAATAATAATAAACTCTACCGACATAGAAACTATGATGAGCAATCAGGTTGGCATCAGGCCCATAGCAGGCCCTAGCCTTACCAACCTTTTCAAGGATTCAAGGCTCCTTAATTGTCATTTCAACACATGTTGCTACACTGGATTGGTTTCATTCTGACACTCTAATATTTCACTGGACTATCTTTAACTTTAATTGACTGTGGCATAGGATTAGGGTTAGGAGACTTGTACCAACTGGATTTGTATAGTGAAATCCAGGCGGCGACTTTTTTTGGCCAGGCAGTTCAAACCATTCAAACATCTTACAGCGCAAACTAAAGCACTCAGCCACTCACTCACTTAGCTCAATATGCAGAGAAACCAAACTTAACGGACTCATAACCGAGACTCGTGGGTCCCTGCTTAACTGAGAGTCTGAGGCCTTTGATAGTGTCCACTGAGACACCCTGTGCGAGATACTGCACTCGTACAGAATACCACCAAAGATAATCAGAATCAGAAAAAAAATCTATGAACATTTTGAGTGTAGTGTCATCATGGGCAACACCATCTCCGAGTGGTTTACTGTACAGTCAGGAGTGAGACAGAGGTGCATCACCTCTCCTATCCTTTTCCTCGTTGCCATAGACTGGATCACAACCAAAGCCACAGTAGACAGACCCAGAGGCGTCCATCAACCAACCACAACAACATACAGGCTAAAACTGACAGACTCAACATCTTTGCCAAACAGGTTGGACTCAAATGTTTTGTGTAAACTCCACCCACACAAGTGAATGCAGAGCAACTTGAGTATGTGGAAGACTTGGCCTGCCTGGGCAGGACCTGTGCCGAGGAGGATCCCAAGGCTTGCCTTCAGATGAACGCCAGCAGGGAACCCAAAACCACCTGGCACAGAACTGTGACTCTTGAACCCGCCATGTGGAGAGGCCCAGCATGCTGCCAGGGACCGAATGCAGTGGAGAGAGCTCTTTGAAGCCTTGTGCCCCATCGGGGACCAAGAGGAGTAACTGAGAAAGTAAGCTTCAGAAACATGGAGATAGAAAAACAACTTTGAAAAGATGAACAAAGCTGGAATCTGTGTGGACAGCAATGCTGGAGATGTGGACAAATCAGGAGACATTCAGGACTGGAGGAAAACATGGACATACTTCTACTTCTACTACTTCTTCTGATCTATTTTAGGAGATTTAAAGTTCCACAGTGATTGATGATTTGATGTAAACACATTTATCTAGTTGGTCTCCATGGCTTCACCAACATTAAGTCTGTGATGTGGTGGCTGTTGGAGGCTTACTGCTGATTTACTGAATTCAGAAATGTCTTGTTCTGCAGCTGAGAATGTTTTCAGCATTTATCTGTGTTTATATGAACTCCTGCAAAGTCCTTATAGACATTAGGAAGTCCAGCTGGTTACTAACAGGGCAGTCCAGCAACAACCAGGACCTGGATTCAAACCTCATAAAATCTCTGGTGCTACAAGCTAACAGCTAACAGCTGGCAATGCAGCGATGTGTAAAGATCTTTACCTGCATGGAGCCTCTTGGTTCTATCAACAAGCTTCACCTTTACATTCAGAACATGGCCGACTCATAATCATCCAATAAAAGTAGACACCAAGCAGTGAACTTTTTAATGGTGAGAGCTTTTATTCTTTAGTCTTAAAGTTAAAAAATGAAATAATATTTCTAAAGCATTTCTATAAATGCCGTTGTCTGTGCTGATCCTGTTGAACTTAAACTCTTCTACATTTATCACACATCTTAATCATGTGAAAGCGGTGAACAACCAATCAATCAGACTTTATTTTATAGCACTTTTTAAAATAATAATAATAATAATTAGTGGTATTGGCCATGTATACTTGTGTATACATGGAATGTGATTTCTGCATTTAACCCATCCGTGAAATTAGTGAACACACAGTGAGGTGAAGCACACACTAACCCGGAGCAGTGAGCTGCCATGCTACAGCGGCGCTCGGGGAGCAGTGAGGGGTTAGGTGCCTTGCTCAAGGGCGCTTCAGCCGCTTTCTACTGGTCGGGGGTTCGAACCGGCAACCAGCACTAACCAGTAGGCCACGGCTGCCCCTTCTAAAAACAAACAAAATGTAACACAAAGTGCTTTGTACAAGTAATCCCACCTGCACCCCTCTGCTCTGACCTTTGCCCTGACTTAACTAGGCCACTAGGAGAAGACCTGGGGTTCTAAGAGGTTTGAACTATAAGTACAAATCAGATAAATAGCATGGACTAAGACCATTAAGAGCTTCATAAACCAACAAAAGAATCAGTTCTGAAGTAAACCAGAAAGTGATAAAAGCATGCATCAGTGTCTCTGTGTTGGCTTGAGAGAGAACTGGTTGTACTCTGGCAGTGTTGATAAAATGCAGTTGTAGTTAAGTTTCTAAAGTGTGGCTCAAAACCAAGATCTGAATCAAAGATAAGACCAAGGTTTTTCACTGACAACGTCTAAATGCCAGTGTTTGTTTCTCTCTCTGGGCTTCATCTCACACTGTTGGTTTGATCAGAAAATCAGACGAAACTCTCAGTTCATCTCACAACATTTATTAAACTCTATGTTTAACATTTACTTAACAAACTAAATCAGACTTCAAGATGAAACGCAGTTATTTCATTAATCTGGTTGATCATGGTTTAGTTTCAGAAGGTTGAACTTTATAAATGTTGTCTCTTTTGAGACGGCGTCACAGATGACGAGTAGACGAGTAGCTGTGATTCCTCAGAATAACAACAGACTGTATCAGTACGACCACGCCTACTGCTCTGACTACTGCTCTACTACTGTAGAACACTAGTACTAGTACACAGCAACACACACAACAACAGATGTTGGTTCTAGCTTTGGTTCTTGTGTTGTCTCCAGTGTTGGTTCTAGCTTTGGTTCCAGTGTTGGTTCCAGTGTTGGTTCTAGTGTTGGTTCTAGTGTTGGTTCTAGTGTTGGTTCCAGTGTTTGTTCCAGTGTTGGTTCTAGTGTTGGTTCTAGTGTTGGTTCTTGTATCAGTGCATGTCAGTGCAACCTTTAAGCTGATGATTGTACACTATATCTCCAGCTTCTCCTGGAGGATCCCCAAAGATCTCCTGGATCTGGACTAACTGTGAGTCCCTGACCTCAGGTTGAACCTCAGTTCAGATGCACATACATTTATTTGTTTCTCAGAGGGAGAAGGAGTTTCTCATCTACAGGTTGGGGTTTTTTATCCAGTCATTCAATAATCACATTCATTCATTCATCTTCTGTAACCTCTTGTCCTGTGAAGGGTCATGAGGGTCTGGAGTCTATCCCAGCTGTGATTGGTCTAGAGGGGGGTCCACCCTGGACAGGTCTCCAGTCTGTCACAGGGCTAACACAGAGAGACAGAATCACCAATGAACCTAAGCAGCATGTCTTTGGACGGTGGGAGGAAGCTGGGTCTTTAAGGTTCATTATCTACAGTCTGTAATATCATCAAAAGAGTCTCCATCATTCTATGCCCATGACCTTTGACCCGCATTAAAACATGTTCATTGTGTAAAGGATGTTACCAGGTAGCTCAGGGACACTTCTTAACACGACCCAGAAACGCTGAAACCCAAAGATATTTGTCAGATACGTCCCAACTTATTTGGTCAAACACAGTGTCCAACATTTCCAACAGTGTGTGACACATTATGAAGAGAAAATACAATGATGAGACACAGTGGTGTCCCAGCTTCTACGGGACATCAAATTCAAAATGTGTGAATATTTACAGAAAGTAGTTTATCAGTTTGATCATTAAATATCTTTGTAGTTTATTCAGCTGAATATAGTTTTAATTTATCGTTTACACAATGTCCCATCTTCATTGGAACTGAGGTTTGTAGCTTCATGTTTTCCTCCAACATCAGACTCTTGAGCTGAAGACGGTGGAAGCCTTGGTGGTTTTGAATTACTTCAGTCTGTTGTTGAAGGTTTTTACTCTAATTTAACGTCAAGTTTTCAAAACTGAGGAGAAATGTACAGTTGACTAGATTGTTTTTTTATTTGTTTCCATCCTCTCATGTGAATATTAGTTGGTTAACCTCTTTACCATTCAGTGCCATTTAACCACAGAAGAAGACAAACTGAGAGCAGGTTTGATGTGTTGAAGTGAGGAAGATTTCAGCCTCCTCGTCCTCAGACAGAAAACATCTTTTTAAAGGTTATGTTTAACGGCATCTAAAGTCTGTACAGTAACAACAACATCATATCTAAGATGACCAGACACGGCTCTTCATATTCACTTTGTTTTTATTTAAATGATATTTATCAGCTTCCTGTAGATGTATTCTGGCCTGCAGGGGGGGATGCAGCCTTCTAAACATATTTACATCTTCATTTGCTCAAATCTACTCAAACTTATATTCAAAGACATTTAACGTCCACCGAAGTTCCTCCTCCTGAATTAGTCATAGAGCCTCATCCTTCATTTCTACCAACACATCAAACACACTCACCACAATCCTGTAAAACTACTAGAGGAACAGAAGAATAAAAACCAGGGACATCCCAATCTAAACTCTGTTTGTTTGAGGACCACCGTAAATAAATAGTTCCTCCTGATTCAACTGTTTCAGTTCAACAAGACTTTTTACATAAAATAAAACAGAAACTAAAAAACCAGATGACGTGGTGGAGACCTATTATTTCCTGTGTACGGAATAAAAGCTAAATATAAATGTAGATTATAAAGGCTATGTGCAGAAACAGAAGGTGTGTGAATATTAATGAGCACAGAGTGTATGTGAGCACTAACCACCGTTAATAGCAAACATACAGAACTTCATCATTAATTCATATTCTGAATTACGTCAGCTTCAACACACAACTACACACAACCACAGACACAATGATCTGTTTAGGCCACCTTTCATGTATTAGTCGTATATTTTCTTAATTTTAGTTTATATATGACTGGTTTATGTATCAGTCATTTTTATATAGTCTGTGTTATATACATTAAATAAATACACATACAGATATACAGTCATAGTTTCTCTCTTGTATCGCTGAATCTTAAACTCTTCTTCTTTCTTGTCGTATTCTACATCTTTTCTATCTTCTATGTTGTTGTTCACCTTCACCTCCTCCTCCTCCTCCTCCTCCTCCTCCTCCTCTTTATTTCAGTTCTCTCTAAACTCTTTCTCCTCCTCCACTCCCTTCTCTTTCTATTCTGAGCAGTGAAGCTGTAACTGGAGCAGTTTCCATCCTACTTACCAGAGCTGAGGATGAGGATGATGATGATGATGATGATGATGAAGGAAGGTGAGAAGGAAGAAGAGGAGGAAGAAGCAACGTTTCCAGGTGAAAACAGGATGGAGGTTTGCAGGAAGAATAATAAAAAAGAAGACGAGTGTTTTACTGTCTCTGATCTGTCCGGCTCTGCTGCCGCGGCAACAACCACATCTCCTGTCATCCCTCCCTCTCTGTCTCTCTCTCTCCCTTGCTCTCTTTCTTTCTTTTCCTCTCTCTCCCTTTCACTCTCTTTTCATCTCTCTCTCTATCTCTATCTCTCTCTCTCTCTCTCTCTCTCTCTCTCCTCTGTCTCTCTCCCTCCCTCTTTCTCTTTCATTCTCTCCCTTGCTCTCTCCCTCTCTGGCTCCACCTCCTATTTGCTTGCTCGACCCTCCCCTCCATCTCCCTTTTCTTTTCTGACTCCCTCCTCCCTCCGTCCGTTGTCATTCTTTCTCACTTTTCCCCATCACTTTTTCTGACCTGATGGAGTTGATGGTAGAAGAGAGAGAGACAAACTTATCAGAAATACAACAGTGTTTAAATGTCAATACATGTTTGACAAACTAAACTGATCAAACCTGAAACTAAACACATTTTGTTTTGTTCTACGTTCCCTGAGCCACTTCATGAAGAACATGATTAAAACCAGAGTAGATTCAAACCAGAGTAGATTCAAACCAGAGTAGATTAAAACCAGAGTAGAATAAAACCAGAGTAGATTAAAACCAGAGTAGAATAAAACCAGAGTAGAATAAAACCAGAGTAGAATAAAACCAGAGTAGATTCAAACCAGAATAGATTCAAACCAGAGTAGAATAAAACCAGAGTAGATTAAAACCAGAGTAGATTAAAACCAGAGTAGAATAAAACCAGAGTAGATTCAAACCAGAGTAGATTCAAACCAGAATAGATTCAAACCAGAATAGATTCAAACCAGAGTAGATTAAAACCAGAGTAGAATAAAACCAGAGTAGAATAAAACCAGAGTAGAATAAAACCAGAGTAGATTCAAACCAGAATAGATTCAAACCAGAGTAGATTCAAACCAGAGTAGATTAAAACCAGAGTAGAATAAAACCAGAGTAGATTAAAACCAGAGTAGATTCAAACCAGAGTAGATTCAAACCAGAGTAGATTCAAACCAGAGTAGAATAAAACCAGAGTAGATTAAAACCAGAGTAGATTCAAACCAGAGTAGATTCAAACCAGAGTAGATTCAAACCTTCCTTAACCCTAACCTACCTAAAGAACTGGACACACACACACACAGTCATGTTAGCATTTAGCATTTAGCATGTAGCATGTAGCATGCCGTGAATGATATTTTCTTTTCAACATGAGGAACCAAACTGCTGATTCCAGTTAAACATGAATAATGGATGTTGGTCAGCTGTTGGCCAGGTTGTCAACACACGCAACAATAAAACATACACTAATGCACACTAACAGAAAACACACACACACACAAACACACAACAGCTGCTGTGGGACAGTTTATCAAAATTTAATGATGGTTTGTGTTGAAAACATTTCAGTTCTGGTTGACTGAAACTTTAAAGGCCCAGACAGACAACTACTGAACACAACACAACAACTACACAACAACAACTACTGAACACAACAACTACACAACAACAACTACTGAACACAACACAACAACTACACAACAACAACAACACAACAACTACACAACAACAACAACACGACAACTACACAACAACAACAACACGACAACTACACAACAACAACAACTGAACACAACACAACAACTACACAACAACAACTACTGAACACAACACAACAACTACACAACAACAACTACTGAACACAACACAACTACACAACAACAACTACTGAACACAACGGGGGTATTCCAGAAAGCCGGTTTACTGGCTTATCTGGATATGTTAACCCAGAGTTAGCGGTAAACCTGGAATTTCGGTTCCAGAAAGCTCAAAAATGATCAGGCTATGTAAGTAACTATAGTAACATAGGCTCTGAACTTAACCTGGTAGGGGGTAGGTTTTGTTCAGGTTATGTTCGGGTTTTTAATCTTTAAATCGGTCATTTTCGCACTTGCAAGGCTACACAAATTAGATATAAGTGATTTAGGCGTAGGTCTATTAGGGAAAATACATTGCTTTCATTTTGCTCCTCGGAGGCTGCGGGATCCGATGACGTGCCCCCAGGAATCCCCTCCGTCATTGGACGCCCTCTATTGATACTGATCACCAGCTCCTCCACAGGGGTGAGGGGGGACACCGCTGGCCCGGAACCGGTCTTCCTCTCCTCTGCTTTCTTCCTATTGGCTATGAAATGAATGTACCTTGTTGCAATATGGCAATTCAAGAATATAATACTTGATAAGTGATGTCTAAGACGATGCTCCCAGATATATCTGACCAACTTGGACAATGTTTTTATATTTAGTTTTCTCTTGAGGGCGGTCGGGTTACATCTAATTATAAATAATACAATATATGACAAGGTAGTCTATAGAATAAGAAAGTCTCATACAAAGCAGTTAATATGTAGCATAATATCTATTGAATTATTGTGATTCTGACATACATTAATGTGCTGTATTAAACATTTACACGGTCGGCAATTCTCTGCCAATCAAGGTCTGGTTCCTTACAGACGCTAAGTTTTGTTTTTTTTCGTTATTATCTCTCTTTCCTCCTCGTGCGCCTCGAGCAGAACTTGCTGCTCCGCTTCAGAAAAATAGGCTGCTCTGCGCTTTGACATTTTTACTCATGGTTTCGACTCTCAATTGATGATGCCTTTATAACTTCGCCGTGAACGTGCACAACTCTAGGTTAACCAACACGGGGCTGATTGAACTGATTGCTAACCGGCTTTTTGGAACCGACGGCTCGGGTTTAGTCGCCTCAGGTTCAGACGGTAACACAGAGGTTAAGTTTTATCTCAGTGTTTGTTAAACCTCCTTTCTGGAATACCCCCCAACTACACAACAACAACAACAACTGCTGAACACAACACAACAACTACACAACAACACGACAACTACACAACAACACGACAACTACACAACAACAACAACAACTACTGAACACAACACAACACAACAACTACTGAATACAACCACTACACAACAACAACTGAACACAACAACTACACAACAACACGGCAACTACACAACAACAACAACAACTACACAACAACAACAACACAACAACAGCATAACAACCACCGACACACCTGTACTACACAACAACAACAACCACAGATACCCCTGTAGCACACATTGTTGTTTTGGCAGCATTCAGTGTGATGTTGTTTGAAGCCAGCCACACGCGTGTGTGTTGCGTCATGTGTCCCGTGTAGATAGCATGAGGCTTGGCTTGGCTGTGTTTTTTGTTCAGCTGATGTAACTGTGAAACCTGAAGCTGAGAGGAAGAGAGGCCACCTGACAGGAACACTACATGGGATCTATTTATAGTTAATGGGTGGAAACATGAAAAGCACACGGCTGGACCTTTAAAGCTTCCAGATCACAGACACCTCCAGGTTTCTCTTTCAGACAGGTTACGGCTGTAGTCTTGTGAGTAATGTTAGCTAAGAGGAGCTAGCTGAATAAAATCCTTCTTTGGTTTTCACTCAGCATACCTGGATGTGGTTGTTGAGGCTTAGGCCTATTGAGAGATAACTGTTAGCTCAGTTATCTCTGTTAGTTATCTCTGTTAGCTCAGTTATCTCTGTTAGTTATCTCTGTTAGCTCAGTTATCTCTGTTAGTTATCTCTGTTAGCTCAGTTATCTCTGTTAGTTATCTCTGTTAGCTCAGTTATCTCTGTTAGTTATCTCTGTTAGCTCAGTTAGCTCTGTTAGTTATCTCTGTTAGCTCAGTTATCTCTCGTTGGTTTTGCTGTTCAGCTCAAAGCTATCACACGTCCACAAACCCCTGAAGGGCTCAGTCGTGGGACTGGGACGGTCCTGAATGAATACTCTGGCATCATCAACGCCTCTGCTCATGTGATATGTAAATTGGAGAGAGTCAGTCTGTGAGTTGGTTACTCCGATAGTGTGTTGTTTCACAATCCTTTCCATAGCCTTCATCACAAGGGAGGTGAGCACCACAGGTCTAAAGTCATTGAGTACTTTGGTTTTCCTCTTCTTAGTAATGCAGAGAACTGTAGAGTGTTTCCACAGCTGGGGGACTGTCACAGGAACTTTGGAACATGGTCTGAAGGATCTACCTGACGGCAGCTCTGCGCCATCTTCCTCCATCCTCATCATCAGTCATAAGATTAATCTCTTGTTCAAACAGACACAATCGTCCCTGTTCAATCTTCTCCAGCATCATCCTCCTCGTCTCATCGTCTGGTCTGAGGCCTCCAGAGAAGAAAACTAATAAACACTGACTGTGTGTGAGGAAGTGATGATCTAAGTCTGAGCATTAAACAGCAGCATGGCTGAGTTTATTTGTGAAAACAATCACAGTTGTGGATCTGAGTCGTCTGAATCTAATCAAAGTATCAGTAGACGTCTTTGTTTCTGTGCAGGAACTGAGCTGCCGTTAGCGTAGCATGTCTCCAAGAGCTAAGTGTTTGTTTCATGTGTAATTTATGAGAGATTCTCAATGAATCATTCATGCAGAGGAGTGAACAGTTCTGCAGGGGTTAGCTTAGCTTAGCTTAGCTTAGCGCTACACCTGAGGAACCGGATCCCTCCTTCATCAGCAGTTTACCAAATTTAACTCTCATACCAATAATGATCCAACAAACACTGGATGTTTGAAGTCAATCAGCTCAGATCGATCAACCACAGAGAAATAGTTTTACTACGTTTACTGCAAAGTTACAGGAACCCTGGGTCAGATTCATGTGGATTTATTATGTGATTAGCTTAGCTTAGCATAAAGACACTGACACTGCAAACAGAAATATGAAAGTGGTCCAGGGACAGTAAGACAGAAAACGACTAGAGACACAGTGTAAAGGACTCCACCGTGTCTGTGCACGATGATGTCCAATGACTTCTGAGAGGACGGGACTTAGTCAACTTTCAGGACAGTTCACATCAGACATGAAGAGGACACCAGTATTGTCCCGCTGCCGGATAGATGAAGGACATCTTCCCTGTTAACATGGAGACCTGATATCCATCTACTCTGTCTCTATCTGTCTCTCAGTGACCCACAGTTTAAAATTTAACACTCATCCATGATGGATGAGACACAACGAGACAAATCCAGACACTTTAAGGTTGGAAGATGGAGGGAGGACAGAGGAGTTAGAGGAGACAGAGGACATGGGCAGGAAGGAGAGAGGACAGAAGTCAGAGGAGACAGAGGACAGAGGGAGGACAGAGGAGACGGGAGGAGGAGCGTTTCCTCTCTAGGTCTTTCTGCTTGAACAAACAGGAGAAGGTCAACGACTGACGCTACGCTAACTCAGACACACGCTAACACACACATTCACCCACGCATGCCAGTCTGTCACATTTCAGGATGTTTTTATCACAAAATACATCATTAAGCGTGGACTGATTCCCTGTTGTCGTATATTTTTATCACGAAGAGGAACGGTTGTGTTTCCATCTAGTGGTCACTGTTGGTACTACAGCATGAGAACAAGGTTCAGTGCAGAGAAAGGAATGATCAGCTATGAAGCTATGAGCTGAATGTGTCTGAATCACAAACCTTATAACAGTTATTATTATTATTATTATTATAAAGAACTGAGAGGAAGAGACAGCAGGACAGACGTGGACGACAGTTTCACACAGAAATAATTAAAACAGACACAAAACATTTCACAAAACTGGAAGAAGAAGAAATCATTGGTTGGTCTCAGGTGAGGTTGAGACGGAGATGCACTTTCTCCTACAATGTACAAAATTAAATGACACAACTCTTTGGTTCCAGGTTTCAAAGAGCTGGACGACCTCTCCAAACTAAAAATACTCCTCGGAGAAGGAGAGCGGGCACACCTTGCTGCCCAGTATGTGTTAACATGCCACACCCTGAGTATTGTATTTTGATTTGCTTTGACAATATTGTTTTGTTAAGAAACTTTCATGCCAATAAAGCCCACTTTGAATTTGAATTTGATAAATGAGCTGATAGAGAAGACGAGGAGACTGAGAGGACATGGGTGGCTAGAGGAGATACAGGTAGACAGACAGGTAGAGACACAGGTAGACAGAGAGGTAGACATTAAGGTAGAGACACAGGTAGAGACACAGGTAGACGGTAGACAGACAGGTAGACATTAAGGTAGAGACACAGGTAGAGACACATGTAGACGGTAAACAGACAGGTAGACATTAAGGTAGAGACACAGGTAGACAGACAGGTAGACATTAAGGTAGACAGACAGGTAGAGACATAGGTAGACATTAAGGTAGAGACACAGGTAGAGACATAGGTAGACATTACGGTAGAGACACAGGTAGAGACTTAGGTAGACATTAAGGTAGACAGACAGGCAGACAGACAGGTAGACATTAAGGTAGAGACACAGGTAGAGACACAGGTAGACGGTAGACAGACTGGTAGACATTAAGGTAGAGACACAGGTAGACAGACAGGTAGACATTAAGGTAGAGACACAGGTAGAGACACAGGTAGACATTAAGGTAGAGACACAGGTAGAGACACAGGTAGAGACATAGGTAGAGACACAGGTAGACAGACAGGTAGACATTAAGGTAGACAGACAGGTAGACAGGTAGACATTAATGTAGAGACACAGGTAGACGGTAGACAGACAGGTAGACATTAAGGTAGAGACACAGGTAGACAGACAGGTAGACATTAAGGTAGAGACACAGGTAGAGACACAGGTAGACATTAAGGTAGAGACACAGGTAGAGACATAGGTAGAGACACAGGTAGACAGACAGGTAGACATTAAGGTAGACAGACAGGTAGACAGGTAGACATTAATGTAGAGACACAGGTAGAGACACAGGTAGACGGTAGACAGACAGGTAGACATTAAGGTAGAGACACAGGTAGACAGACAGGTAGACATTAAGGTAGAGACACAGGTAGAAAGACAGGTAGACATTAAGGTAGAGACACAGGTAGAAAGACAGGTAGACATTAAGGTAGACAGACAGGTAGACATTAAGGTAGAGACACAGATAGACAGACAGGTAGACATTAAGGTAGAGACACAGGTAGACATACAGATAGACAGTAGATGGACAGGTGAAGTGACAGGTATGTCTCACACACATGTGATCATGTTACCTTGGAGTGTGTCACTACAGGGGATCAGGAAGGCAGACAGGTAGAACCACTGACAGCATCAGGTTTCAATAGGCCCCTAAAGTTTCCACTAACAGAGATGGACAGGATGGATGGACAAACTGTCGGGACATGTAGAGGACGTGAAGTTATGGTTAGGACAGAACTGTACATCCAGTGTTTTGTTGTGTAGATCTGGATAAATGGCATTAAGGTCAGAAGCAGCCAGTCATCGTCATGGTGATGGTGGTTACGTAGTAGTGGGTCAGTATGGTATTGGTTCCTGTTGGTTCCTATTGGTTCTCAAAGCGCTTTACAGTCACAGACACATCTACACATTACCTCACAAGGACACTTTGACATGTGGCACATTCTGGGGATCAAACCACTAACCCTCTGGGGGCGTGGCTGCTTTGATTGACAGGTGAGCTGTCTTTAGCCTGATTCAATTCAATTCAATTCAATTCAGTTTTATTTCTATAGCGTCAATAACAAAACAAATCGTCTCAAGACGCTTTACAAGACCCGGCCTGAAACCCCCAGAGCAGCCTGAAGGAGACGGTGGCAGGAAGAACTCCCTTTAACAGGAAGAAACCTTGAGCAGAACCAGAACCAGAACCAGCTCATATGGAGGGACCCATCTGCCTAAGGCCAGCCGGGTACAGACAGAGAAAGAGAACAGCAAGATAAACATACATCTGTCATAGATACACATATCTGACTAAAGCATACAAGTTGGATGCTATGATTCAAACTAATGATGTTACATGACAGTTTGAAAATGTAAGAGGAATCATAGGCAGGTTGGAGAATCGTTCATTCAGGTAGGAGTGGATAACAGCAGGATTCATGGAGACTGGGCAGAATGATGAGACTACGACAACAGATGTAGTATGGAGCTCCACAGGAAACACTCAACTCCAGGCCAGAGATACTCGGAAGAAGAGAGAGCAGCAGTAAACATTCTACATAGTAATAGCACAGAATGTCATGACTAGTAGCAGATAGGAATTTAGAGGGAGGAGCTCTGTGCCAGAGAAAAGAAAGTGGAGGACACGAGAGTGGAGAGAGAAGAAAGAAGAATGTTTGTTGCATTGTCCCCCAGCAGCCTAGGCCTATAGCAGCATAACTAAGGGATGGTTTAGTCCAGCCCTAACTATAAGCTTGATCAAAAAGGAAAGTCTTAAGCCTGACCTTAAAAATAGAGAGAGTGTCTCAGCTGTTGATCCATGTTGATACGAGCTCTGAGCTCCCGTCTGTTCTCTGTCAGTACTCGTCCATCGTGTTAAACAGGTTAACAGATGTTTACTCAGACACATGAGCTGCTTCTGGTTTAGGTTCTGTTTAAGGGTTCTTCCTATTAAAAGGAATTGTTCTTGTTTTATAAAGCTTCATAAAGACAGTTTGTATTCTGATTGACGCTATAAAAGTAAAACTGAATTAAAGTGTATTCACTGAGCTCCTTTCTGAGGCAGGTGTGTGTCTGTCAGCGTAGCTGACGTCCTTATCTACCTGTGGATCGGTGGGGTGCTGACTCTGAGCGTCACTTAGTGCAGTCTGCAGCTGGACGTTAATCTCACTGATTAAACAGTGTGTGAGGCGTTCAGGAGCAGGCTCAGTGTTTGGTCTCTACTGCAGGAGCAGCTAGACGGTCCTCACTAGCCCTGATAAACGGTCTGATGTAAACACAGGAGAACCTGATCCAGTCAGGTCACATGACTCCACCTTGTCATGTGACCTGGTGGAGTCATGTGACCTGGTAGTCAGTCTGGCTCTGCTGAACACACACACAACACACAACGTTAGCTTACTTGTTGCTATGCTAACTAACATGTTGCTATGCTAACTAACATGTTGCTATGCTATCTTACTTGTTGCTATGCTAGCTTACATGTTGCTATGCTAACTAACATGTTGCTATGCTAACTAACATGTTGCTATGCTAACTAACATGTTGCTATGCTAGCTTACATGTTGCTCTGCTAACTAACATGTTGCTATGCTAGCTTACATGTTGCTCTGCTAACTAACATGTTGCTATGCTAGCTTACATGTTGCTCTGCTAACTAACATGTTGCTATGCTAGCTTACTTGTTGCTATGCTAGCTTACATGTTGCTATGCTAACTAACATGTTGCTATGCTAACTAACATGTTGCTATGCTAACTAACATGTTGCTATGCTAGCTTACATGTTGCTCTGCTAACTAACATGTTGCTATGCTAGCTTACATGTTGCAGGACAGAGGGACAGAGACATGGACAGAGAGACATACTCAGAAACATAGTCAGAGACATGGACAAAGATGATGGACAGAGGCATAGCCAGAGTAAGAGATAAGAGACAGGGACAGAGACAGAGATAGAGACAGAGTCAGAGAGACAGGGACAGAGTCAGAGACAGAGACAGAGACAGAGACAGAGTGAGAGTCAGAGACAGAGACAGAGTCAGAGACAGAGACAGAGACAGAGTCAGAGACAGAGACAGAGACAGAGTCAGAGACAGAGACAGAGTCAGAGACAGAGACAGAGACAGAGTCAGAGGCAGGAGCTGTAATCAGACCTCAGGTTGTTTCTTCTCATTTTCAGCCTCCTACACACACACACACTAACACACACACTAACACACACACACACACTAACACACACACACTAACACACACACACACTAACACACACTAACACACACACACACACTAACACACACACACTAACACACACACACACACACTAACACACACACACACACACACACACACTAACACACACACACACACACACACACACACACACTAACACACACACACACACTAACACACACACACTAACACACACACACACTAACACACACTAACACACACACTAACACACACACTAACACACACACACACACACACACACACACACACACTAACACACACACACACTAACACACACACACACTAACACACACTAACACACACACTAACACACACACACTAACACACACACACACACACACACACACACTAACACACACACACACTAACACACACACACTAACACACACACACTAACACACACACACACTAACACACACACACTAACACACACACACTAACACACACACACACTAACACACACTAACACACACTAACACACACACACTAACACACACACACACACACACACTAACACACACACACACTAACACACATTAAGACTAGTGTGTGTGTGTGTGTGTATTGGTGTTGTTGTGTGTTAGTGTGTGTTAGTGTGTGTTAGTGTGTGTGTGTGTTAGTGTGTGTGTGTGTGTTAGTGTGTGTGTGTTAGTGTGTGTTAGTGTGTGTGTGTGTTAGTGTGTGTGTGTGTGTTAGTGTGTGTGTGTGTGTGTGTGTTAGTGTGTGTGTGTGTTAGTGTGTGTGTGTGTGTGTGTGTGTGTGTTAGTGTGTGTGTGTTAGTGTGTGTGTCTGATGAAGACCATGGAGAGGATCATCCTGGGCCACCTCCGTCATCTGGTGAAAGACACCATGGACCCGCTGCAGTTCAAGATAAGATAAGATGTTTATTAGTCCCACGTATGAGAAATTTCCTTGTTACAGTAGCATGTAGTTTGTCAAAAAAAGATATATGTATATATACAGAAAGACACTGACAACTGACAACTTAGACAGGGAAAGGTTTCCTAAAAAACCGAGTACAGAGTTTGTAAAAAAAATATGTACCAAAAAAAAGATATACAAGAAAAATACAATACTCTGAAAAATACAATACTCTGAAAAGAAAATATATATATATATAGAAAGGACTAGAAGTATGGAGACATTCTGTATATACAGTATGGTGGCGGAGTTAACTTAACAAATAAATAAATTTGTGCAAATAAGTCAGTGCAAAAAAGCAGAATCGTTTATGCAAAGGTTACAGATGTTACAGACTCAGGCTGGTGTTGAAGAGCCTGATGGCAGCTGGAATGAATGACCTGTGGTAGCGTTCCCTCTTGCATCGTGGATGCAGCAGTCTGCCACTGAAGGAGCTGCTGAGGTCCCCTACAGTCTGATGCAGTGGGTGAGAGGGGTTGTCCATGATTGATGTCAGCTTGGCTAACATCCTCCTCTCACCCACCACCTCGATGGAGTCCAGAGGGCAGTCCAGGACAGAGCCGGCCCGTCTGACCAGCTTGTTTAGTCTCTTCCTGTCCCTCTCTGAGCTTCCACTGCTCCAGCAGACCACTGCATAAAGGATGGCAGAAGCCACCACAGAGTCATAAAAAGTCCTGAGCAGTGCCCTGCACACTCCAAAGGACCTCAGTCGTCTGAGCAGGTGGAGACGACTTTGTCCCTTCTTGTACAGGGCATTAGTGTTGTGTGTCCAGTCCAGTTTATTGTTTAGGTGAACACCCAGGTACTTGTAATCCTCCACGACCTCGATGTCCAAGGCCTGGATGTTCACCGGTGCAGTCAGTTGTGGTTTCCGGCTGAAGTCGATCACCACCTCCTTCGTTTTGCTGGCGTTAATGTGCAGGTGGTTCAGAGCAAACCAGTCCACAAAGTCGGCGATGACTTCCAAGTACTCCAGATCGTTTCCCTGAGATACACGCCCGACAATGGCTGTATCATCAGAGAACTTCTGGAGGTGGCAGCTGTCCGTGTTGTGTCTGAAATCCGATGTATACAGGGTGAAGAGGAAAGGAGAGAGCACAGTACCCTGCGGCGCCCCCGTGCTGCAGACTACCACATCAGACACACAGTCATGAAGCCTCACATACTGCGGCCTGTTGGAGAGGTAGTTGATTGTCCATGCAGCCAGGCTACTGTTGACTCCAGCTCCCTCCAGCTTCCCCCTGAGCAGTGATGGTTGGATGGTGTTGAAAGCACTGGAGAAGTCAAAGAACATGACTCTCACAGTGCTACCGGTGTCGTCTAGGTGGGAAAAGCATCTGTGCAGCAGGTAGATGACAGCGTCTTCCACACCTATTCCTGGACGATAGGCAAACTGCAGCGGGTCCATGTTGTCCTTCACCAGATGACGGAGGTGGCCCAGGATGATCCTCTCCATGGTCTTCATCAGGTGAGAAGTCAGGACTACTGGCCTGAAGTGGTTCGGCTCACTGGGACGTGCAGTCTTGGGAACTGGAACCACGCAGGATGTTTTCCACAGGAGCGGAACTCTCTCCAGACTGATGCTCATGTTGAAGATGTGCAGAAAAATCCCGCAGAGTTGATCTGCACAGTCCTTGAGGAGCTGGAGCTGATGCCATCAGGGCCAGTAGCCTTCCTTGGTTTAATCCTCCTCAGCTCCCTCCTCACCTGGTCTGTGGTTATGGAGAAGTTGGAGGTGTGGTGTGAAGAAATCCCTGCAATGTTAGGTGGGGGTTGAGGTGAATGGATCACCCCAACAGACTGTAGTGGGAGGAGGTGTGTTGGTGGTGACAGTTCAGAGATGTTCTCGGGGGTGGAGATGTTGTGGGGGGTTGGGGATAGGGGGATGTTTATAGGTGCTGTTTGGTCTGGGCTGAGAACGGTGGGGGAGGAGGCAGGAGCACAGTCAAACCTATTGAAAAACAGGTTCAGTTCATTGGCCCATTCACGGTCTCCCGCTTCTGGGCCCCTTCCACTGTCCTTCCCGTGTCCGGAGATGGTTTTCAGGCCTCTCCAGACCTCTCTGGTGTTGTTCCCCTGGAGGCGCTCCTCCAGCTTCCTCCTGTAGCTGTCCTTGCCCCTCCTTATCTCTCTCTTCAGCTCCCTCTGTACCCTCCTCAGCTCCTCTTTGTTCCCAGTTTTAAAAACCCTCTTCTTCTCCTTCAGCAGGGTTTTTAATTCCGGGGTCACCCAGGGTTTGTTGTTGGAGAAGCACCGTACCTTCTTCATAGGTACTGTGTTCTCCACGCAGAAGTTGATGTAGTCTGTGATGCAGGTTGTCAGGCTGTCGATGTCCTCCCCGTGTGTCCTGCAGAGCACATCCCAGTCTGTGGTGTCGAAACAGTCCCTCAGCGCCATACTGGCCTCCTCAGTCCATCTCCTCACATACCTCTTGGTGGGTGGCTGTCTGTTTACCATAGGTATGTAGGCAGGGAGCAGATGAACCAGGTTGTGGTCAGAACGACCCAGTGGGGGGAGGGGGGTGGAGCTGTATGCATCCTTGGTGTTTGCATACAGCAAGTCCAGTGTCCTATTGTCTCTGGTGTTGCATTTAACATACTGGGTGAATGTGGGGAGAGTGGAGGACAGGGAGGCGTGGTTGAAGTCCCCAGAGATCAGCAGCAGGGCCTGGGGGTGCGATGTCTGGAGCTGTGATACAACAGTGTGTAGGAGCTCGCATGCTGCAGCAGCGTCGGCAGAGGGCGGGATGTACGTTGTTATCGCGATAACTTGCGAGAACTCCCTCGGAAGGTAGTACGGCCGCATGCTAACAGCTAGCAGCTCAATGTCCCTGTTACAGAGCTGCTCCTTTACCCTGATGTGTCCTGGGTTACACCATCTGTTGTTTACAAACATCGCAATGCCCCCTCCTTTCTTCTTACCGCTCTCCTTTGCCTTCCTGTCCGCTCTCACGATGTGAAATCCGTCCAATGAGACGTGCGAATCCGGCGTCAGTTCATTCAGCCACGTCTCTGTGAAGCACATGAT
>SRSE01000758.1:40000-45000 GCA_005024645.1 Planiliza haematocheilus
CTTCTACTGTGAAACCTGAGTGAATGCCGCCTCCCGACCCGACCTCCTCTCATTTCATTTTCTCCTCTTTCATTTCACCTCCTGCCCGTTTAGGGTCCAGTCTCCTCAGGTTTCACCTCCTTTCACTCTCCTCTTAGCTCATCCTGTCGATGAAGCTCGTTAACGCTGAAGGATTTGACGGCGTTCAGCGTTTCGTTGAGAACAAACTGAAATCTTTCTCGGTTCCTCTTCAAACAAACTTCAGAAACAACTGGACAGAAGACGAATGTTTATGTCCCTGGAGCTGTGACCACCAGGACTGGTGCATTGTGGGTATCTGCACTTTGACCAACGAGCTGCAGGCACATTAAAGATGGTGACGAATGTTTCCAAACATTTGTCCTCCCTCTGAGGTTTCCTCTAATTAAAAGAACTCTTTAACCAATTAACCCTCAGCCGGGCCAATCTGGTGCTATCTCGTTAGGGGGGCCCGTCAGCCGTCCTCCTCCTAATCCTCTCTCTCTGTGGGACAGGACGTAGTGGGTAGATAATTAGCCCCAACATCACCTCCATCAAACTTCACCAGCAACTTTTAATCCAACAACAGAGAGGACTGTGGGAAGTGTGGAGGGGCGGAGTCAGCCTTCTGCAGAGATTAAGAGTCGATTCAACTTTTACTAGTTTTCATCAAAGAACTGAAACTTGAGTTGACCTCCAGGACGTAGACTGATCCAGACCACAGTTTAAAGGAAGACAAACACAGCTGTGTCTGCACCATTTGGAGTCCCATGCTTCAGCGCTGAGCCTGCACGTTAAACTGGAAGAACCAAACTTCAGCTTTTAGCAGATACGAGGGTTCAGTGCAGATGTTGTTGTCCAGGACGCCAAGGCCGTGGTCCCTCTTTGGCGTCTTCAGTCTCACTGTCTGGCTGTCTACAGCTGGCGTGAATGCTTATCTTCATGTTTATGCACTGCAGCCCTTTGCTGCCTCGGACACCTTTCTATAAGAATCTGAGCTTTGCTGTTTGTCCCTTAGAACTGAGGTGATGACGAAGCTTCTGAGCCTAAATAAACTCCTTCAGCATAAGAGGACTCTTCTTCATCGGCATCACCACAAATTCCTCCCTAACAACTGGCGTCACGAACAGGATCTCAGTAGAACGACGACTCGGTGAGTCAGTCAGTCGTCTTCTAGACCCGTTTAGTCCTGTTAGGGGTCACGGGGGTCTGATGGAGTCTATCCCAGCTGTCATCGGGCTAGAGGCAGGGGTCCACCCTGGACAGGTCTCCAGTCCATCACAGGGCCAACACAGAGACAGACAACCATTCACACTCACACCTACGGACAATTTAGAATCACCAATGAACCTAAGCAGCATGTCTTTGGATGGTGAGAGGAAGCTGGAGAACCTGGAGAGAACCCACGCAGACACAGGGAGAACATGCAGACTACACACAATGAGGAACCAGGAGAACCAGGGATTCAAACCGGTGACCTTCTCGCTGTGAGGCATCAGTGCTAACCACCTTGTCACTGAAAAAATAAAATCCCTTCAGAGACTTTATCGCTCTCTTCCATCAGTCCTCTTTAAACGTCTGATTCAGGACTTAGACTGAAACATTCACAGGAAGAGGAACCACCCCAGATTATTTAACATTAATGTTATAGAAATAACGTATTCCAGGATGTAGACGGAGCCCAACGGAGAACACTGGTCTACACCATTTGGCGTCCCTGCTGCGATCACATCAAATAGCCAAGGACTCGTTCATTATAGTTTTCAGATCTTTTCCACTGATCTTCTCCATCATCATCATGTGACTGAAATATCCTCAAGTAAACATTTAATTATTTATTTTAAAACTGAGTTAATGTTAGTTTCTTTATGGAAATCCTCGTTTGTGAGAAGAGGAACGAGAAGAAACCTCCGACGTGGTCAGACAGAACTTTATCAGGTTGTTACAATAATTAGCGTCATAATCATAAATAATTCAGTTGATTCTCCAAACAGGTACACGACATATCACAGCATATATATGTATATATGTACAGAGTTAAACCAATGCTGTCCAGCACATAGACCAGTCCCACTCAGTCAGGAGGACAAATGTCTGATTTGATCTCAGAGCAGCCTCAGTGACAACGTTTTCTTTCAGATGGCGCTGGAGCTGAACTTAAATCAGGTTGACAAGGTTTTAAAGTTTTAACTTTAAAACAAAAAAAAACAACAAACAACATTTTACAGGCAGTTACACCATAAAGTCCAGGACGTAGTCAAAGCCATGAGGCCAAGAGACGAAATGAAGGCAAACAGGAAGTGCTTCTGTGTCACTTCCTGTAAAAAAATAAGATTTAAAATTAGTTTGTTACAGAACAAAGGCAGAATTAAAGATACAGTCATATGCATTTAAAGCAGGAAATAGACCCAGCCGGACACTAAACCAAAGCAGAACAATTCGGCGTCCCTGGAAAGAACAGTGCAAGATACATTACAGCTCATGTGATCCAAGGCGTAGACACAGCCCTGGACGAAACAAACATAATCTTGGAGAGACTGCTGAGCCATTTTGCATCCCTGGTTAGAAAGGAGACTGAATGGTGCATTAGAGTCGTCGTGCTGTGACTGAAAAGTTTATCTTCACGTCTTTTGTTGTCACATCTAAAATCTACAAGACAAAGGAGCAGACTACAAACTGGAGTTCAGTTGACTTCTGTTTTTCTTATTAAATTTCATCCTTTTACTTTTTTAGAAATCATCAATCAATGAAATCTACAATCCAGTGAATAGTCTGGACCCCGTCTGATGCCCCGCTGCAGAAACCAAGGGCAATAAATAAAAGCAGGGAAGCAAAGAGGCAGCAGAAACACACAAACTGAATTCTGAAGATCGGCCGCGTCTCCTTTAACTTTCGTTTTCTAGTATTAGCGTTAGCGCTAATGTGCGTTTTTCAGAATAATACGTGAGGAAAACAAAATGAAATCAGCTGTTTCATTGTTCGTCAGCGTTAACACGGCATCACATCTTTGCTCCGTTGTCAAGGAAACAGTTTATTAATTTTAAGGACATGAGGATAGAAATGTGTCTGTAGCAACGTAGCAAACAAATCAGATGGCTCTTTGCAGACCAGGTATATTACCTGAAACTCAAACTAGTTCAGGACATAGCCAGGCCCGATGGACAGACACAAGATTATTAAAGAACTCAAGCAGTAGGTCAGTTACTATGATTTTCCAGGTTATAGGCAGGACCCAACACACAGCACAGTGGTTTACTACATTCAACAGCAACGTCTTCACTTTCTTCTTCTACTCCAGCATTTAGTCACAGCCCAGGAGCCACACTGAAGTAGTGAAATCATAACACTCTAGGTAGTAGTCGGAGCCCTCAGTGCCCAGAAGGAAGAAGAGATGGTTCCAGGCGTTAGACTAAGCCCAGCTGAGGTCATGGATGTAGACAGAAGGAAGGGAATGGACATACTGGATCCAAGTGATAGCCTCATCCTGACCCAGCGCTACCACCACCAGGAGTGTTTTCTTTACTGAGACGGACTAATTCCTGGGACAAAACCTCCAGGTCCTGTGGAGACAGAGACAGAAGTTGTGTGGGTGTGTCTCAGTGTCTCTGTTGTGTCCCCATGTCTCTGTCATGTCTCCATGTCTTCGTCCGTCTCCGTCATGTCCCCATGTCTCAGTCGGTCTCCGTCATGTCCCCATGTCTCCGTCTCCGTCATGTCCCCATGTCTTCGTCCGTCTCCGTCTGTCTCTGTTACCTTGTGCAGGTGCATGTTCTTGGTCAGCTGTTCCTCCAACATGTTCTGAAGCTTCTTGTTCATTTCTCTCAGGTTCTCGTCTCCTGGTTTCACCAGATCTCTGAGGACAGAACCAAGACCTCCCCTGTCCCCCTGAGCACCTCCCACTACTCCTCCTGACACATCTGAGAGAGGAGGGGAGGAGGAGAATGAACGAATGAATGAAAGAGTTCAACGGACAGAACAGATCTCAGTGACGACTTGATGTGGACTCATTGTCCAACCATCACTGGTTGAAGACACAGTATCACACCTCCTGGGTCGGAACTGAGAGAACCACTGAAGAACTGAAGTGCTATTCAGTATCAGTGTCTTTACTGATGCGTCAACGATAAACCAGCCTCCAGCCACAAGGAGGCAGCAGACTGACCAACAGCCTGTTCTACCTGTTCTACTTGTTCTGCCTGTTCTACCTGTTCTGCCTGTTCTACCTGTTCTACTTGTTCTGCCTGTTCTGCCTGTTCTACTTGTTCTGCCTGTTCTGCCTGTTCTACCTGTTCTGCCTGTTCTGCCTGTTCTGCCTGTTCTACTTGTTCTGCCTGTTCTACCTGTTCTGCCTGTTCTACTTGTTCTGCCTGTTCTGCCTGTTCTACTTGTTCTGCCTGTTCTACCTGTTCTACCTGTTCTACCGGTTCTACCTGTTCTTCCTGTTGTCTGTTCTACCCAGTAGAAGGAGAACACAGGAACACAGGTGTAGAGCTGATGGAGGGTTCTCATTCTGAGCATCAGTAAATAAAAACAGTGGAACATCACAAAGTTCAGACGATGTCTCAGTCATTTACTCAACCAGATAAAGATTACAAGCTGTGGACCTGGTCTACCTGTGGACCTGGTCTACCCATGGACCAGCCTGTGGACCAGCCTGTGGACCAGCCTGTGGACCAGCCTGTGGACCAGGTCTACCTGTGTCTCACATGCGTCTCACCTATGCGACTGTCCATGACGTATGTCTCAATGATGGCGCTCTTCCTGCAGATGTCCTCGGCCATAGAGGAACAACTCACCTCCAGATGTTTGACCTGAAACAGAACCACATGATCAGAGTCCAGCCAATGACGCTTAGGGTTTATCAGTCGGTGGCCACGGGGACGGGGCAAGTTGTCATGGTAACAGAGGTCTCCTCACCTTCTCCTCCAGCATCCACTTTTCCTGCTGCACCTCAGCCAGACGCTGGAACAGCTCCCCCACCTCGTCGTCCGATAACTCTGCTG